>CM029646.1:24508644-24803644 GCA_017311315.1 Dendrocalamus latiflorus | reverse complement strand
TGGAGCCCTTTAGCAGTAGCTCGGTACAACGAATCGAGCCGATGGAAAGGGGACGTGTTTGATACTTGTACCAGTGAGTGAACCAGTCTCGCATGCATATCAGTGTTGAAACCTAGATTACCTCCATTTTCGGTCCTCCTATCACCTGATTTTAGCATTGCGTTTTGTATAGTTCTTTTTTTTTTGCCTTGAACCCACAGAAGAACTGTGCATCATTAAATTAAGAAGAAAGATTGATATAAAAGGAGTCTAGACGACTCGACAAACCCTAGGAGGGAACAACAAATAAAAAGACATCAAAGCCAAATTCTACGGAGCCCTTTGGCTCCCGCCATACACCACACACTGGCCTCCTCTCTAATGTCCCGCATGATAGCATTATGATTAGGTGAAATACCCTAAAAATACAACCATTTCTATGCTTCCAAATCCACCATACCACCAACACTACTAAGGAGTTGAAACCCTGACGAATAACCTTAGGAACCCCTTGTGAAGCTTGAGCCACCATTTTGTAAAAATGTAGTCATCCAAACCCGGAGCTAAATGCTGCAGACCAATCAGAGATAACACTGAAAACCACACACTCCTTGTAAACACACAAGTAGTGAGCAAGCTTCACAAGGGGTTTTGTATAGCTCTCAAATTTGTATCCAGACTACTAACAGGTAAAACCTTCTATATCAGAACTATTAAAACCTCCCCCCGTCTGCTCGCGCGAGAGCGTTTCTCGCGCCCGCGGAGGCCCTCGCGCGGTGACGCGTGGCGTGCGCGGCAACGGGAGTGAGCGCGCGCGCGTCGCTCGAGAGATCGTTTCGTGCGCCGCGTGGTCCTTCGCGCGTTCAGTCGTGCCGAGTGCGGCGACGGGAGGAGCGCACGCGCGTCGCGAGTGCGGCGACGGGAGGAGCGCACGCGCGTCGCGAGAGTTTCGCGCACCCGCGTGGCCCTTCGCGCAGAGCACACGAGGAGTCGCTCACCCGCAGCGGCGTCTCTCTCTGACCGGTGGTCCCGCAGCATTCTGAGCCCACACGCAGCGGCAGAGCGCGCGGAGAGGGGGTGTACGCGGCTTCGTGGGGGGGCGCGCGCGTGCCACGCGAGGCGTCGCTCAGCTGCGCAGGTCCTCGCGCATGCGGGTGCATTTTGTGCGTCTCTCTGCCCGGTGGTCCCGGCACTATCTGGGCCCACGCGCAGTGAGCGAGCGCACGGAGAGGGAGCGTGCGCGGCTTTGTGCGGGGGCGCGGGCGCGGAGCACACGAGGAGTCGCTCACCCGCAGCGGTGCACGTGAAAACGTTTAACGTCTCTCTCTCTGACCGGTGGTCCCGCGGCATTCTGACCCCACACGCAGCGGCAGAGCGCGCGGAGAGGGGGAGTACGCGGCTTCGTGGGGGGGGGGGGGCGCGCGCGTGGCACGCGAGGCGTCGCTCAGCCGCGCAGGTCCTGGCGCACGCGGGTGCATTTTATGCGTCTGTCTGGCCGGTGGTCCCGGCGTTATCTGAGCCCACGCGCAGCGAGCGAGCGCACGGGGAGGGAGCGTACGCGGCTTCGTGCGAGGGCGCGGGCGGAGCACACGAGGCGTCGCTCGTCCGCAGCGGTGCACGTGAACACGTTTAGCGTCTCGCTCTGACCGGTGGGCCCGCGGCATTCTGAGCCCACACGCAGCGGCAGAGCGCGCGGCGAGGGGCTGTACGCGCCCTTCGCGTGCCAGCGCGCGTGCCTCGGACGTGGCGGTGCACGCGAGGTCCTTTAGCGCGGTTCACTGGCCGGTGGTCCCGCTGCTGTCTGACCCCACACGCAGCGACACGGGGCGCGGGGAGGCAATGTACGCGGCCTTCGTGCGAGAGCGCGCACGGAGAAGGCGGGACGCGGCTCGGGCGTAGCGATGCACGCGAGAGGGTTCTAGCGCATTTGGCTGGCCGGTGGCCCTGTTTTTTTTGACCCCACACGCAGTGAGAGAGCGGCTGCGCCGTCTGGGAAGACGGAACGTACGCGGAGCAGGCGGAAAGGCTTCGCGCGGCGACGCTTGGCGAGCACAATAAAGCAGCTTTGACCGGCGCACCGGGTCATCTGGGGAGAGGTAGCGTGGGCAGAGCATGCGAGGCGCCGCTCGGGCGTAGCGGTGCGCGCGGGACCGTTTCACCCGACCCTCTGGCCGGTGGCCCCGCTTTTGTCTGGGCCCACACGCGGCGAGAGGTAGTAAGGGGGCGGGCTGTATCACCTTCGGAGCGGAGGAAGCTGCTAGATGCATAGGTAATGCGTGCCTCCTCTATACCGAGAACAGATTCGTCTTCCTCGACACACATCCGTCGTATCGGAACAGTGCTAGCGGCGCTACCCCCTCTCCGTACGGGCGTCTGCGGCCGCTCTTCCCTACCCATGGCCCATCTGTCCCGTCGGAACAGTGCGCGGACTACCGCGGTGTCCCGTCGCGCGGAGCTCGCTCGGCCATCGTCCCTCGTCGTTGGTCCGTGCGTTGCCCATCGCTCTACCGGTCTTATCCTGCGGTGCTGGTTCCGGGGCTCGAGGTGAGTGACTCAGTCTCTCTATGTATCTGCTTGTCCGGTTGGGAGCCTCCTTCATCCTCTTTCTTTTCCATATATCTTTGCGAGATCTGGTGTTTTGATGTTTGCCCTGCATCCACGAGACCCATCCGTCGTATCGGAACAGTGCCAGCGGCGCTACTCGCTCTCCGTACGGGCGTGTGCTGCCGCTCTCCCCTACCCTTGGCCGATGTGTCCCGTCGGAACAGTGCACGGACGACCGTACCGTCCCGTCGCGCGGAGCTCACGCGGCCATCGCCCTTCATCATTGGTCTGTGCGTGGCTCATCGCTCTACCGGTCTCATCATACGGTGCTGGTTCCCGTGCTCGAGGTGAGTGACTCGGTCTCCCTATTTATCTGCTTGTCCGGTTGGGAGCCCCCTTCATCCTATCCCTTTTCGGTATCTTTGCGAGATCTGCTGTTTTGGCCTTCGTTCTGCATCCACGATGTGCCTAGGTGATGTGCCTCTGTCCATGCGGTTTGGTAGTTTTTTTATGTTTCTGTGGTTGCTACTTTCCGGGATACTTCTGATTCACAGGTTTTCTTGGTTCGCTTGGTACAGATCCGCAGCTGTCGCCCACGTACATCGTCTCTTCAGGCTGAAGGCCACGAAGAGCTTCTTGGTTGCAGGTATGGGAGATGTGTGCTACAGTCTTGCCGGTTAAAGCTATATTTCGTCGTTATATTGATTGCAAACGGGCCTATAGGTCATCCTGGTCACTTACGGCTGCGAGGAAGGTGTCCATCGTCACTTTCGCTGTTGTCCGGGTATTGAAGCTGCTGTCGCCTTCTGTTGTGTGTAGAGGAAACAGACTGCAAAGGTAAGTCTGGTCTTCTTGATTTGCACTGTCCTGTATTTTTATGTCGTTATGTGTTTCATAGATAATGACTTTTGATGTGCTTTTGTGATCTGCTCTGTCTGACCAGGAAGGCCCTGGGTAGTATACATAGGTTCTTTAGGCCTCATTTCTTACCTAGGTTCTTTAGGCCTCATTTCTTACCTCTCTATGAGTGCTTTTTGTTATGTATTCTCCAGGTCTTCTCTCCTCTCTCTCTCTCTCTCTCGATAGATCCTTCTTGTCTGTTCCGTCAGCCGGAGCCAGGTATTTGGTTGAGTCACTAGATGTATGGCCAATGATATTCGCCGAATAGGTATGTGATCATGGGCAGAATCATTTGCTTTTGCCTATGACACTATGATTCTTAGTGTTGTGGCTTATCGTGCCATGAGACCTGGTCTGGCAAGTGTTGCTGGTCGTATTGGCCTCTGTTTTTGCTTCTCTCTAGGTGCTTGTCTGTTCTACCAAGCTCTCTAGGTGCGCTTACCTGCTCTGCTAATCTATCTAGGTGCTTTTTCTTCCATTACCATCTAATTCCCCACTCATAGGTAGCATCCATAGGTTGTGGAATCTTCTCTTCTAAGCTGTACAGGCGCGTCTTCTTTACTTACCTACTCTGGTGGCTGTTAATAATCTCGGCCGTTTCTTATACCCTTCTGGGGCCTATCCTGGTACATGGATGCTGTTGATTGTGGATGTGCGGTATTCAGTTGAATGCGTTTGCTATTTGCTTGTCATTCGCGCTGTTGTGCGTGCTGATCTATTCTTGGTGTTGGTTGTGATTTATTGCCGTTGTGCAGACTGGGTTTTAATGGGTGGTTCTCCGTGTGAAATTGTTGCCCGGTGTCGTGAGAAAAGGAAAAGAAGGCGTCTCGCGCTTTCCGAAGGTCTATACAGTTGCCATGCATAGTTTACTTGTTATAGAACAGTTACCTTGTCGTTAGTTAATTTGTGCTGTTTCTGGAAACTGTGGGAAAATGCGTAGGTTTTCTTAGGAGCCCTTCCTTTGCCACTGGCAATGAGCGCTCGTGCGTGCCTGGTCGACCAGAGCCATCTAACCAAACTGGAACATCTACCCTACCACCGAGTGAGTATACGTTAGATAGACATGTCTTGCTATAGGAGAAAAAAAGGTGCATGTTGTTTACTAACGGGTCGAGCTTCGCGTCAAACAGGAAATAGGTCTCTAATGGACTTTTCTGCTGAGGTTGCTACGTTCAACAGGCAGCGCCGGCTCGCTAGGATACGCAGTAAACGACCATACAGACATTCGCCGTGTGTTAAGCACGGTGATTACCTACAACCTTTTTTTCCTGACACCTTTCACTGTAGTCATGATATGACGTTCCGCCGTTTGATTTTTTTTTTGTTCGTAGCTGCCTGCGATGGTTCGATAGATGTCGTGGTTCCTCCTGATAGGGCATATGTCGAGGCGCTGAAAGGTGTGTGCATGCTATTTTTTAAAGTTTACATAGGTTAAATGGTCTACTATGGTTTATACACCGCTATATTTTCCTGCTGTTGGACTGTAGATAACTACAGGGACCGGTCATACTATGGCGGACCGTCACATGAGTGTCCATACTGTGGTGCTGTCTTCTGGTTCCAAGAGCGTGTCAAGAGTGCGTCCGTTGTCACCAAGAGAAAAATAGTGTACAACCTTTGCTGTAAAGGAGGCAAAGTCAGTTTGAAACCCTACATGAAACCACCTGTCCCCTTAGCTGACCTACTGCGTTTTGATGGTGATGCGCGTTCAAAGAGGTTTCTAAAACAGATTCGAACTTACAACTCTCTGTTTGCGTTCACCTCTTTAGGTGCAGCTATCGATAGGACGATAAACAGTGGCGCTGCACCTTATGTGTTTAAGATTAATGGAGTAGTCCATCATCGTATTGGTACCCTGCTGCCACATCGTGGTTCGCGGCCCAAATTTGCACAGCTTTACATATACGACACTGAAAATGAGTCGCAAAATAGGTTGCTCATGTTTGAGGGTGATGGTAACACTCCTGACCAGCCTGACCCGGCGATAGCAATGTCTCTATTAAGCATGTTAAACGAGCACAATCAGCTTGTTAAGGCGTTTCGCTATGCTAGGGAACGTCTAGAACAAGAGGGCAATCAAAAAATAACACTACGATTGCTAGGATGCAATACAAGACACGATGTTCAGTATAGTTTACCGTCAAGTGGTGAGATTGCCGCTATAATTGTTGGTGACTACTCCGCCGATGAGTACACTTACGATGTCCTTGTGCAGGACAGGGGGTGCGAACTAAGACGTGTTTCTTGCTTACACCCGTCTTATATGGCTTTGCAGTACCCATTGCTGTTTCCTTATGGTGAGCATGGCTACCATCTTGGTATTAAATATTCAGATGTTGACGATAGTGACGGGACGGGCCGTAGATATGTCACAATGCTTGAATTTGTTAGATATCACATGCACTACAGACTAAATGAGGCGAATCCATTCACTTGCTGTGGCAGGTTAAGTGACCAGATATGTGTCGATGCGTACTCAACGATCGAAGGGTCTAGACTGAAGTTCATAGCAGACCACCAAAAAGAACTACGATCTGAGACGGTACAAGGAATAGCCGATGCCATTGATAAGGGTCTTATAAATGCCGATTCAGTTGGTGGTAGGGTAGTTATGCCGGCCAGTTTTACTGGCAGCCGGAGATACCATGTAATGAATTACCAAGACGCGATGGCCATATGCAGAGTCTATGGCCCTCCTGACCTCTTTGTTACTTTCACGTGTAACACTAAATGGAGAGAAATAACTGATGCACTGCGCTTTGAGCGTGGGCAGCAACCATGCGATCGTTCTGACTTGATAGTACGCGTTTTTCATATGAAGGTCGATGAATTCATAGCTGATATAAAGGAGGGCAGAACGTTTGGCCCTGTCCTTGCAGGTAAGGCGTAGTATATATTGCCTGTACCTGCTGACCTTTATATTTATTGTTAGTGAGTCTTACACCACACCTTCTATGTGCAGTTCTGTACACCGTTGAGTTCCAAAAACGTGGTCTGCCGCATATACATTGTCTTGTATGGCTAACTGCTAATAGTTCAGGATTCTGTACTGCCACTGTCGATAGTTTTATTTGCGCAGAAATCCCTGACATCGACGACGACCCAGTAGGCTATGCTTTAGTTGACGAGTTTATGATACACGGCCCATGCGGTGATTACAACAAGAAATGTCCATGTATGAAAGATAACAAATGCTCAAAAAAATTTCCTAAGTCGTTTCAGGATGAAACTATCATGGATGACTTTGGGTTCACTGTTTACAGACGAAGAGATGATGGTAGACATGTTTGTAAAAACGGTGTCTTATTGGATAATAGGAATGTTGTTCCGTACAATATGCACTTGCTAAAGAAATACAATGCGCATATCAATGTCGAGTGGTGTAACAAATCAAACATGATTAAATACCTGTTTAAATACATTACAAAGGGAAATGATCGGGCAAGAGTCTATTTTGAAGTTACCGCAAAAACAGACAATGCGTCTCCTGGCCCTCAGTTAGCTCCAAAAAATGAAATCCAAGAATATGTTGATGCTAGATTTCTTTCTTCGTGTGAGGCCCTATGGCGTGCTTTTGAGTTTGACATTCACTTTAGGGTGCCTTCGGTAGAGCGATTAGCTGTTCATCTTCCTGGTATGAACCATGTGCGATATGAACCTGGTGTTAACCTACAAGCGTTGCTTGCTAGCACAGCAGCGAAGTCCACAATGTTGACTGCGTGGTTCGAAGCTAATTCGAAACACGAAGAAGCCAGACACTTAACATATTGCGACTTCCCAAAAGAGTGGTCTTGGGATGCTTCTAGCAGATGTTGGCGAAAGAGAACACTTTGTGCTAAAATTGGTCGCATGTACTATGTCCATCCAGCTGCAGGGGAGTTATATTATTTGCGTATGCTTCTAATGATAGTTAAAGGCGCGGAGAATTATGCTGACGTAAGAACCTTTAACAATAGAGTGTACACTACGTTTCGAGATGCTTGTGAGGCGCGTGGTTTACTTGAGGGCGATAACGAGTGGCATCTTCTGTTTGACGAGGCGATAGTATCTGCATCGGCATATCAGTTGAGGCAATTGTTTGTCACTGTGGTGCTTTTCTGTTCTGTTGGTGATGTTCGCTCTTTGTTTGATAGATATTGGCTTTATTTTACAGACGACATACACCGTACCCTTAGAGATGCACTTCAAAACCCGTACTATGCTGTTCCACACGAACAGCTGATGGCTCTGCTCATACAAAAACTCACGAATGTTTTTGCAAGCAGCGGTGGGAACATAGATGACTATAACCTGCCAAAGCTGAGAACACAGTGTGTTAGTATAAGTGATAATAGACTAATTAATGATGAACTTGACCCTGAACCCTTAATGTTGTCCATGCATGCCACGTCTTTAGTCTCGCAGCTGAATGTTGACCAAAAAAAAGTGTTTGACGTAATAACAGGCCGTGTTCTTTCTGGATCGCCTGGGTTTTTCTTTGTCTATGGCCATGGTGGTACAGGCAAAACATTTTTATGGAATGCTATAATTGCAAGGGTAAGGTCTGAGAAGAAGATAGTGCTTGCAGTAGCGTCATCTGGTGTAGCGTCTTTGCTATTGCCAAGAGGCCGTACTGCGCACTCGAGATTTAAGATACCTTTTGACATAACAGAGGTTGGAACATGTAGTGTAAAAAGGGGTACTATGCTTGCTGAACTTATACAGGTTGCTTCCCTAATTATATGGGACGAAGCACCAATGACACATCGACGCTGCTTTGAGGCGTTAGATAGAACTATGCGAGATATTCTTTCTGAACATGATCCTAGGAATGCGATCCTCCCATTTGGTGGAAAACCTGTTGTTCTCGGAGGTGATTTTCGGCAGATTTTACCTGTTGTGCCCAGGGGCTCACGGTCCTCCATAGTTAGTGCGTCTATTACGAACTCTAAGTTGTGGCAGCATGTTGCCCTTTTGAAATTACGCACGAACATGCGACTTCTTAACCCGTCCTTAGAAGGAAATGAGCGTGATGAACTTGAGAAATTTGCCAAATGGGTCTTATCCATTGGTGACGGTACTGTACCTGCTGTAAAAAAAGGGGGTGAGCGTGAGCCTTCTTGGGTGACAATTCCCGACGATTTGTTGATTCGTACTACTGGTGATAAAATTGTTGCTCTTGTATCCGAGGTGTACCCAAACTTCTTGGAAAATTACCAGAATCCTCTATATTTAGCGTCACGTGGCATTGTCTGCCCAAATAATGTGACAGTTAACGAGCTAAATGGGTATATTGTCTCAATGCTTCCTGGAGATAGTGTACACTACCTAAGCTGTGACACAATATCAAAATCATCTGAATGCGTACCAGATTTTGATCTGCTCTACCCTACGGAATTTCTTAATTCCATTGATGCAAACAATTTCCCTTGTCATAGGCTTGTGCTAAAGAAAGGTATTGTGGTGATGCTCTTGCGAAACCTCAATCAAAATATGGGTCTTTGTAATGGCACAAGGCTGATTATTGTCGAACTTGGGCAGCGTTTGCTGCAGTGCGTAGTACTAACAGGCTCTAATACTGGTGAGAAGGTCTTTATACCAAGGATTGCTCTTAATACTACAGATGTCAAATGGCCCTTCACACTGCAGAGAAAACAGTTTCCAATTCGAATATGCTATGCAATGACAATAAACAAGAGTCAAGGACAGACCCTATCAAGGGTTGGACTTTACCTCAAAAAACCTGTCTTTACACACGGGCAACTTTATGTTGCTGTTTCGAGATCGACGTCTAGAGGTGGCCTTAGGATTTTAATTGAAAATGATGATGGCTCGTGTGGCTCGCAAACTCGGAACATAGTTTACAGAGATGTCCTTGATGCTGTAGACGCGGCGTCGGCCTAGGACTCTTGGCATACGATGCTTTTTTGCTCTGTACATAACCATGCATATATATATATATGACTTTAAAAGTCGATTGCTCATCACTTTTGTACGTTTTATTTGCATTTGATCCACTGTACCTGCTTGATGTGTGTGATATCTTTTGATCTAAGGTGTCTTCATTTTTTATCTGAACCCTTTACGACCCATTAACTGATCTGACCTTTCATTCATGTGTGTTCTAATGATTCCATGTTTCCTTCTATACTCGCAGATGGGGGACGTACTGATTCCCACCCTTATGGTTGGAGACTGCAGTGAGCACATATGTGTGCGTGTCTCTAGATTTTGGGACTTTTTTGATCCTCATGATGAAACAAAGTTGCTACACACAGATCTGGTGTTGATTGATGAAGAGGTATATATTTTCCCCAAGAATAGATTATGGGTTTTTTCTCCTTTGTTGGAATATTTTTTATAGTGTCACTGAATTAGCCATGCGCCTAGCTGTACTGCTAGATATCCCAACTTAGGAGCGGTTGTAGGTGGTGATGTTTGCTTATCACAATAGAATCTCCGCTCCAATGTCTTTAGTTCTAATGCTCTTTTTTGGACAGGGAAACAGCATACACGCACAGATTTACCCGCGTTTAGATGAGCAGTTTAAGCCTCTGATAAAAGAAGGTGCCGTTTACAACATCTCATATTTCCGAGTCAGGAAATCCAGCAAGTACAAGCCAGTACCGAATGACATCATGATCATCTTTACAAGGTGGACTTTAGTAGAGGAGGTTGTTGAAATCCCACCTGCTTTTCCCATGTGTACCTACTCCCTTACTCCCATGGAGCAGCTTCAGTCACGTGTTGACTGCAATGATTGCTTCACAGGTACATCACTGAACAGACGAGTTTAGCATCTCATAAAGCATTCAACACTCGCTTATGCATTGCCGTTACCCAAATTAGATGTCATCGGAGTGGTCAGCATGATCTCAAATGTTTCAACGCTGCGGGCAAGGTCGCGACAGGCTGACAGCTTGAAGAGAGCTATCACCATTGCCAGCACGGGGTCAGTTATGCATGCCTATTGTTCACGACATGTTTTTTGTTTGCATGTGCAGTAGCAGTATTTGTTTGACAGTTTATCTGTGGTGGTGCTTAGCTGAGAACAGTTCTAACTTGCATTTGATTTCACTGTGTTAACAGCAGTGCTACAGTTGATATTGTGCTTTGGGGTGAGCGGGCTACGTCATTCCCGGGCGAACAAGTGCATCAGGATGGGCTAACTTCTCCACAGATTGTGATATTTGTTGGCACTCTTGTCAAGCGCTTTGCAGGTATGTTTGTTGTACTGTTGTGCACGAAATGCTATCTGAATCCTACACCTGATGGCCACTGTTTCAGACAGGGTATCACTAACAGGCGGTTCAGCATGCAAATGGTATATAAATCCTGAGGTCCCTGAAGCAAAGAATCTTATGGCCAGGTAATATATTGGTGTGGATATTTAATACCTGCGGATGCCAGCCATCTTTTTGTACATTCTAACAATTAATTTCTCTACTCGCTGACCTAATTAGAGTGAGAAGCATGCATGAGCCAATTAGATGGGATGAACACGTGACTTCAGCAGAACCCAGAGCTGCTGCTGAACCAAAAAAGATCTCTGATATTAAGCACCTTCACCCTTTCAAAAATAAGGTACGCTTTTGTCACCGTATTTCATACCTGTACCATATTGATGACTTAAGTAGTTACTCACTTTCTCTGCATCTTTTACAGAAAAAAGAGTTTCTTGTCACGGTAACGGTACGAAAGATCGATGGTTCGTGGTGGTACAATTCCTGCAGCAAGTGTCTTAGAACAGCCAAACCTCATGGTGACTCGTACAGATGCAGTGGTCCTGACTGTGGTTTCATTGGTGCACCTACCCAAAGGTCAAATAACGTTTACTGACTTAGCTACCTATCTGGCACTAGGCACCTTGCTCTACACAAATAGGCTTTCTAACATACTTTTCATATACCATAGGTACAAACTATCCATTGTTGCTGGAGATGAAACGGGTGATACTGAATTTATTCTCTTTGGACGAACAGCTCAGCGCCTCACAAAGAAGACTGCTGATACTCTCATCGCTGATAACCCGCGCGGTTTCATTCCGGATGAGATCACGAGGCTTTTAGAGAAGGTTTATATATGGAATGTCAGCTTCACTGAAAACACAATAGGTTCTGGCAACGTTTGTTTTCAGGTCAACACAGTCATTGGAGAAATAGACGCTAGCAATGCTCTTCTTCCAATGACACCTACAGGATCACAGTCATCATCATACATGCTCTCTCAAGGTGCAAGCAGCAGTATGCAGAACACTCCTCAGAGGAGTGCCCCCTTAGCTTTGCCTTCACCACCTGCTACTTCAGAGGCTAGCCATGGTTCGAGCACTACTCCAAGTAAAGCAACTCTTCTCGCGCGTGGACCACCGGTGACGCCGCAAAGTGCCATAGACACTACTAAAGATGAGGTAAATCGTTTCTAAGATAAAAGTCAGTAGACTACACATTTGTTTTCCAGGCAGGAGTATAGTTTATCCATATGTATAGCATATGTTTTGACTTCCTCTAACACTACTATACAACGTGTGAAATACTCTAGGGAGCTCAAAATCGGACTTTACTGCAAACAGAGGCAGTTTCAGGGCCTATTGGTGCTGTGGCAGCACTTGCAGGGTCACCAGCAACACAACAGGAGAGTGGTAGTGCAAATGTGCTCAAGGTTAGGTTTACTCCTGCTGTCACTCCTTTTCTTTCTGAATCACTACGTGTAGCGAAGTAGTGGGAGGGGATATAGTTCTGTTTTTTTCATCTGATGAGTTGTTGTGACAAAACGTGTTGTCTTTTTGCCCAGATTTTGATTAGATTAGTTGCGTACTGAACTTGGCAGTCGTTTATATGTATACACTAAATTCTCTTTTGCAACGTGGTACAAAACCATAAGATAAATGATGATGACAGATTTTTCTTTGTGTTAATGAGTTTTGAGATGATATATGAGCATTGATTATACTGTGATGCTTGAAATGCATCTGAAAAACATAGACAAAGCTATTCGGTACAGTTCTTTGTCTGTTTATGGGTTTCCTAGATACCTGGACTAACGTGGTCTTTTTTTGATGCCTGCTTCACCGAAGGCTGCTTCTGATGTTCTGTTTTTTTCATCTGATGAGTTGTTGTGACAAAACGTGTTATCTTCTTGCCCAGATTTTGATTAGATTAGTTGCGTACTGAACTTGGCAGTCGTTTATATGTATACATTAAATTCTCATTTGCAACGTGGTACAAAACCATAAGATAAATGATGATGACAGATTTTTCTTTGTGTTAATGAGTTTTGAGATGATATATGAGCATTGATTACACTGTGATGCTTGAAATGCATCTGAAAAACATAGACAAGGCTATTCGGTACAGTTCTTTGTCTGTTTATGGGTTTCCTAGATACCTGGACTAACGTGCTCCTTTTTTGATGCCTGCTTCACCGAAGGCTGCTTCTGATGTTGGTTTCGGCGATTCAACGAAGACACGAGGTAGCGTGACAGGAAAGAGGTTAGCCTCACTAACAATACATTTCATTGCTTTGTTTATAGCACAAATCAGGATCCACCCTTATATATGTATACATGACATAACGACTCTCTTATAGGTCTCGCTCATCACCTAGGAAAAGTACCGCGAAGAAGCTCTTCAAAGATGATATCGCTAGAGATGATGATTGTGATGCTTCTGCAGATGACACTGCCAAACCTGGGTGCTTTCTTGCTCTAATTTATCCGACGCCTAAACTTTCATGCTTGATATAGAATAACATCATGTGTATTTGCTTACACTACTTAACCCACTGTCTAAAGCCCTTTTTCTTCCTTTGCAGGTCAACGGAAAATGCTTAGGCGCAAGAGGGGTTTCTACTTTTGTTTCCACCAGCTGCAGCAGAATGTGTGTGTCATCACTGATTAGTCGTTGCTTGGAACTTCGTGACTGCAAACTGTGCTGTTTTCTACTGATTTAGTCTTTAGTATCATGCAACTACTTTTGCGTTTTCAATGGTCGTTCTGATCGTATCGTCAACATATGCCATCTAAAGCCCATTTTTCTTTACAGGTCAATAAAGTTGCTTAGGCACAGAAAGACTCACGGCTTTTGCGTCTATCATCTACAACAGAATCTCTGATCGCTTGTCCGCCGTTGCTTGGAACTTGGTGGCTGCAGGCTGTGCTATTTGCTACTAATTTGTTTTTTAACGTCATGCAACCACTTTAGTGTATTCGATGGTCATTTGGATCGGTATTCTAAACTACCGGCTCTTATGTTTGGTAGTGACGAATTCTGATCGTAATATGTAACATATGCCTTAGACAGCACCCTGTGAGCTATGAGTGCTGTGCAAAAACTATCCAGATATGTAACTGCTGCAGCTCTGTGCTATGAAATGTGTGAGAATTATCTACATAATTTGTTATGCATCTTTTAGATTCTGATACTTAGATGGGATGGCCTCTATCTGTTATCTCCTTCAAGTATCTAATGTTGGAGTGCAAATTCTACATTGAAGTGGAGGTCAGTTCCTGTGATAGCCTCTATCTATTATCTGCTTGAAATGTCTACGTTAGATTGTGAATTAATGTCTGCAATTGAAATTATGGCAAGGCGCGCAAAGCGCGCCCAATGTTCTAGTTGGATGAATTGTTAAGTGGAACGCTACAAGGAAGGCTGTGGTTGGGTGAATACCGGGTTGAAGTCAATTGGCAGGAGATGCTACTGTTCTGCCATTGTTCTGTGGCTGACTTTCAACATCGACATTGTGGACTTGCTTTGTCAGCTGCTGACGAGTGACCAACAAAGAAAGTGTTAACTGTTCAGTTTTTGTTTTTTCAGACAGAATTGATTGATGCAGCAACATCTGATGCAAAACTGAATTCTATTGGAAAAAAAAACTGACAACTTGATGGACGGAAATTTCGTGTTCTTATGATCCATCTGTGTTTTGAGACTTGCTTTTCTGCTGTTTATTGAAGCGACTTTGGGCCATCTAGCAGAAGAGATGATAGGTGGGTTCAAAACAGCTAGCTGATTATGGTGCTACAGCAACTCGTTTTTAAACTATATATCTTTTTGATGTGGGATCTACAAATCGATTATAGCACACATTGTACCGAGTTTAGCTGTTTTGACTAAAATCGTATGTGATTGTCTTTCTCTTTGTAATCTCTTTCGCGAACAGTTAAAATTTAAAAGCTATAAGTTATGATTCTAAAGAACCCACCTGATGTTTGTTGCTGGTGTTTTTCCTCTTTGTTTTACATCTTGTATTGCGCTAAAGAAGAGTAGAATAGGAGTACTAGGGAAGAAGATGCAGTTGAGCAGTATCATCAGCACAAGAAGTTGTCCGCCGCCCTCTATAAACAGCTATACTAGCACATAGTAACAGGAGGGTAGAAGCGACGCGGATAAACACCACACCTTTTTCCACACCACCGATGGCCGTCGGCGACAACGCCCCTCTGGCGAAGCTCTCCATCTCCGGCGCGGCGCTCGCGGCGCTCCTCCACCGCTGCGCGGCCGCCCCCGGCGACTGCGACGGCCTCCTCTTCGGCCGAGCCTCCCGCCTCCCCGCCCCTACCCCCTCCCTCTCCGACTACGACCACACCCCCGCCCCGTTCGCCCCCTCCCTCTCCATCTCCGTCTCCGGCCACTCCTCCCTCTCCCACCCCTCCACGCTCTCCGATCCCCTCGGCCGCTTCCACCAGCCCCCCTCACCTGCCGTCTCCGCCCCCCTAGGCTTCTTCTCCTCCCGCCGCCGCACCCCTCTCCGCCCCTCCATGCGCGAGCTCTCCCTCGCCCACTCCCTCTCCAAAACCCTGCCCCTCACCCACCCCCTCCTCTTCCTCCTCGTCTCCCCCTCCTCCTCCCCCAACTTCTCCACCCACTCCTTCGACTACCGCGCCTTCCTCCTCGTCGGATCCCGTCTCGTCCCGACCTCACTCAGCGTCGTCAACGTCGGCTCCGGATTCCAGGACCAGTACCACTCCTTCTCTGCGGAGTCGCCTATGCCGTGGCTGCCGTCACAGCCGTCGTCGCCGGCGGGAGGTCACAACATTGGAGAGCAGAAGGCGGTGGATGGGATGGTGGACGGGTTTGGGCTGGGGAGGCTGGAAGGGGTCGTGGGCTCTGCGGCCGGGCAGGCGTCAGAGATGGATGACATGTATGCAGGGATGCTCAGGAGGCTGGAGAAGCTCGCCAGGGAGGTGGAGAAGAGCAATCTCCGCGTGCTTGAGCAGGTTGCCTTCTGATCCTGCACTTGCTGTGTACGAATGTTATTCATATAGTGATTCCATGCAGAATGCAACCTGATAAGGGAGTAGAATCACCTAGTGGTAGAATTGTGCATGGTTGGTTGATGACTTGATAAGGGAGTTGGTATATGTTGTGTTTAAGGGGAGGGGTTCTTGCATTTTGGTCAATATAGGAATGCTTACCTATGTCTTGCGTAGGTCTGTTCGAAGATGATCATTGTTCAGTTGTATTGAGCGTAGGCTATAACCCATGCATACAGTGATACAGTTGCATAGCCTGACATGAAATATTTCCTCTTCCAAGGGTCATAATTTATTGATGTCTATCTACATGGAGCAGCATAGAGAGAGCTTGCCATTTCGGTCAACATTGAGTTCTCTTATCTTGAAAAATGTAGCGTTCACTCATGTAGATTTTGTTTGGGATCTAAAGGTTAGGTTCTTCTGTAGTGAATGCATTTCTTATGCTCAATTGATTGAAAGCAACTTGTTCAACTCTGCATTAGCTTACTGAGTGAGAATGTTTAAAATCATCATGTGGAGAATTTTTTGCTTCTTGCTCTATTAACTACTTACAATTTGTAATTTTGTGTTGGGGCTTTGTACTGAAGACCAAATTTAGTATATATGCGTTGTCATGGTAGACAAAAAAATTGAATATAGAAACAAAGGGTGTTGTATGTTTCCTTTTTTGGCTAGAATATATCATCTCAAATTATAATAGGATCGCTTTGTTGAAGTGGTATATGAGAGACGTGGGGCAGATTGACATTATTGTGCCAAATAACATGACTGGTATTTTAGTAACAAACTTAACACCAGCAGCATTTTAGTAACAAAATGTAAGGTTCACTTGTAAGATGGAGTAATTTTCATGTGTCCCAGTTGCACACAGGGAAGTGTACAATGAATGGGCATCACTATTCACTTGTAAGACGGAGTAGTAATTTTCATGTGTCCCAGTTGCACACAGGGAAGGATACAATGAACAGGCAAAATAGCTACACGTGTAATCCCCAGACCCAACAACCAGGCTCACCATCATTTCCCAATCTGTTGCTCCTTTTCTTTTTCTCGCCAAGCCATCTGCCTACACCTTTTCTCTGCTTGAACCAGCACATGCGGGCAGCTGCATCCTACTGGATTTTTGCGATGGACCTCCAATCACAACCACCAAGCTGCAGTGCAGTAGTTTTGCTGGTCATCAAGCTCTGCCATTCAACAATAGCTGATTTCTTTAATTTTACAAACCAAAATGGCGAAGTAAAAGTTACATACTTTTTTGGTGGTAACGGACTAAATGGGAAGTATTAATTAGATAACTCTTGGAATGTTGTTAACTTACTGAGTCACATCAGATGGCCATTTAGGCTTGTAATTACTCTATTACTGGCAATATTTCAATAACATTAATGTCTTCGGAACTCCGCCTGTGTAGTTTTCTATATAGCCTGTCATAAGTCAGGAAAAAGGAGTCTTGTGTTAGGCTTGGCGAGCAAACGTAAAAATCAAGCCACCTTTTCATGGAATGAAATCCAAAATTTTTGACGACACTGATAGATGGTTTATTCAAAGAATTCAGGAGTTGGAAGTAAGAGATCCTAAAAATGATGAAAGTGGGTAAGACGTTAGAGTTGTTAGATGTGTATTATACATGTGTATTTTTCCTATTGTATAAGAGATTATCTGTATATATGCTATATCTGTACATGTATTTATACTGGCCCATTGGCCTCATGATGAATACAAGCGGGATGGGTGAAATGGTGCCAAGCATCGGGTGTTCTTTGTGATAAAAAGTCCCTCAAAAGTTAAAGGGTAAGTTCTATAGGACGACGATCAGACATGCGATGTTATATGGAGCAAAATGCTGAGCGACCAAAAGACAATATATACAGAAGATGAGTGTGGCGGAGATGAGGATGCTATGGTGAATCTGTGGTCACACAAGGCAGGATCGAATTCGTAATGATGATATACGTCATAGGATAGAGGTAGCACCAATTGAAGAGAAGCCTATCCAACGTTGCTTGAGATGGTTTGGATATCTCCAATGGAGGCCTCCTAAAGCACTGGTATGTAGTGGAATTTTAAGACGTACCGAAAATGCAAGAAGAGGCAGAGGTCGACCAAGACTGACGTGAGAGATAGCAGTTAAAAGAGACTTGAGGAATTGAAATGTATATAAAGAATTAGCTTTGGATAGGTGCACATGGAAGTTACCGATCCACGTACCAGAACCATGGCATAAGATGTTTAGGGGTAGTGTTTTTGGCTCTTTGCTCAGATGGCAGGATGTAGGATTGTAGGCTTAGGGTTTTAGTATACGGGAAAATTTGTTCAGTAACACTGAAAGGTCACCTCTTTCGGAAAATACCACTAAAAAAACGGGGTTCCGAAAATTATCACCGAAAGATTCATTTTTTTTCGGGATTTAGCATTTTGGACAAAAATACCCCCTCCCTCACCTTCTCTCCTCCTGCGCCGCCCCGTCCGCCTCCCTCTTCTCTGCCGGCCTCCCCGCTCCTCTCCCTCTTCTCCCCGCTCCCCTTCCTCTCCCTCCGCCTCCCCCGCCTCTCCCCCTCCCCCGCTGCTCCTCCCTCCGCTCCCTCCCCGCCGCCCCCTCCCTCGCCGCCTCCCCCTCCGCTCCCTCCCCGGCTCCCCTCCCCCGCCGCTCCCTCTCCGCCAGGCGATGAAGCCAGCCCGGGGCGTCGGACGCCGAAGGAGCCGGGAGGGGGAGGCGGCGGGGGAGGGGGAGCCGGGGAGGGAGCGGAGGCGGCGAGGGAGGGAGGAGCGGCGGGGGAGGGGGAGCCGGCGGGGGGAGAGGCGGAGGGCGAGGAGGAGGGAGAGGAAGGGGAGCGGGGAGGCCGGCGGCGAAGAGGGAGCCGGACGGGGCGGCGCAGGAGGAGAGAAGGTGACGGAGGGGTATTTTTGTCCAAAATGCTAAATCCCGAAGAAAAATGAATCTTTCGGTGATAATTTTCGGAACCCCATATTTTTAGTGGTATTTTCCGAAAGAGGTGACCTTTCAGTGCTACTGAACAAATTTTCCCGTATACTAAAACCGTAGTATTATATGTTTTATTATAAGGCTGTTTTTTTTTCTCGAGGAAGTTTCATTTCTAGCTTTTCTCAACTTGTTTAGGACAAAATGTTTTGTTGTTGTATTAATGTCTCCGGACTGTGTTGTAGCTTCACATTGGAGGGTAAGAAAAATACCATGTGCTGGAGTGAAAACTGAAAAGTTATCAAAATAAGCTAATTAGAATTCAGGTGTGGTATTCGCATTCAACATTCACCACAATTTTTCTCCTGAAAATGGTGAGACAAATCAACACTAACAACAAAAACGAAAGGGCTGTGACCCAAATTCCTGTACACAACCCACCCAAATTCCCACCATGCAGCAACGATCCATCGTTGGGCTTCAGTCTGGTGGCCAACAGATAGGGCTGTGATCGTCTTTGGTGGGGTGGCAGTATAAAATGTATTGGCTAGGTGGTGGGGCTGCAAAACTGCAGCTGTTCTTATTTAAGGAGAGCAGAGGTGGGAGATTGTGAGTTGGGGAAAGAGAGACCGGGAAAGTGATGGTGGGCCTAGTTATTTGGTTCGGGACTACACATGTAGCTATTTGATTGGTTTGGTAGTTCTTACATTATCACTGTGCATTCTCCATGAGTTGGGACTTCTTAGGGTTTCTTTGGAAGGACTTAATCTTTAAACTACCATAAACATATGCTCCATGTGGGATGTTATTGGAATGCCTTTCTTTAAAAGGATAATCATCTGTTGCATCAAAAAGTTTAGACCCTTATCCTCTGATAAGAAATTGTTATTTTTGTCATCCCGTTCCTCAATTGTTACTTATGCAATGCGAAAAATCTGATCATCAGTTGTTATTGTTGTCCATTCTATCAGCCTGTTCCTTAATTGCTTTTTAAAGTTAATTTCATCATCATTTGCTCATATTATTCTGTAGGAAAATCGGAACAAACCGCTGAGGTTCAGATTTGCAGGATTGGAATAAGGCCAAAGCTTTGTTTGGTCTTAGCAAGGTGTGTCTGTTGCAATGGCTATAAGGCTTCATTTATTAGTTCCAAGTTTTTCTTCCATTTTCGCAATTGTTTATTTGCAATTTTGCACTCTTTTGTTACTACCTACTTTTGTTATAGTAGTTGAATCACACTGGAGATATCTGTACTTTAGGGTGACTGATATCTGGTCTTAATTGCACTGCCTATTCACCTTTCCTAGTTCATTTGTGCAGTATGGTTTTGCTTCCATAGGAAGCATGTTATGTTGGAAATCTTACGCATTTCAGAGTTTGCCCTGCAACAGTTGTATTTCACCCCCTATTTTCATTACTGCTATGAGGTATCATCAATTTTGTTTAGGAAAACCACACGTCCTGAGATTCCAACTCCTTTCATTATCTAGTTGTGCAACTAGTTATTCCTTTATATCATAGGAGCAGCTTTGGTCCTAATACTTCAGCCTAAAGTGTTCTCTTTGAGACGTGTTGCTTCTTGTGTGCGCTACATATCAACAATGGGAGGCCCAGGCCCTATTACGGTATAACCTTTGGTCCATGCCATCACAATCATGTGCTCTGCACTCTGCACGCACAAGCACCACTGCTAACGAAATGTTTTTAGTTGTACCAACTAGCTATTCGATGCCATGTGTGCAATTTTGTTTGTGTATATTATACATTTATACTACCAACCTACGTTGATTATTGTGTGGACTTGTTTGCAGTGTGCATATGTTCTACAATGATGAGAGGGTTCCAAGCTAGGACTTGATGGTGCACTCGATGGGCTTTGAAGAGTCAAGATGATGCGTTTTATGTGGAAGAAGGTGGGCCGGGCTCCGAGGGTAGAGGCTGAGAACGAGTCTGTAGATGTTAAGATGAGAGGAGGGATCCTCATTCAAAGACTGCTATTCTGTTGTGGCGGAGTTCAGCGTTGTGTTGTGTCGTCTAGTACGCGATGGAGCAGGTTGAGTTGCATCATCGTCCTTGCTAAGCTTGGTACTTCCATTGTAGTATACTACTCCCTTCGTCCAGTAATAAAAGCTTGACACGAATACAAGGAAGATATATTATTTAAATAATATTTAATCCTTTTTGTCTTTATTAGAAAGAGTGATATTATATCTATTTAACAGAAGTAATTATGGTCTAATTTATTTAAATAATATGTTTCTTACGTATATGTGTTGGACTAATTGGTCCTGTTCTTTTTAGCTTCTAAAAGCAGTTTTTCGGCTTTTCTACAGTAACTATTTTTTAAACGGAGTATTTTTTGAAGATAGGATCTACTAGTTAATTGTAGTACATACTTTACTAACTTCATTTATATCGGTAAAAACTGCACGTGAGTTTTTGTTACTCTGTAATCTTTTGTATAAATAGCTCAAAAGTTACAAGCCGTAGCTAAAAGCCATAAGCCACAGTAAAAAAGAACATGCTTATATATTGCGATACTGAGAGAGTGCATTCAGGGCCGTGCCCATGGGCGTGCGACCCGCGCGGCTGTACAGGGCCCCCCAATTTCCAGGGCCTCAAAAAATCAGCCTAGCAGGAGAAGGCCCATGTATTCGTGTGAGGCCAGAGCACCAGAGCCTAGCTCGAGTCAGCGCGCATCTCCGCGCGGCGACTTGGCGTGTGTGGCGCTTCGTATTCTCGGCTCCAAGCCCCGAGGCCCCACGGCGTTTCGTATTCTCTCTTGTATTCGTGACTTCGTCAGTTCGTGTTCGTCTCGTCTCCGCCGAGCGCCGGCTGGCCGGCTCGTCCAATGTCCATTCATCTAGCGAATAGCAAGCAACCAGCAAGCAAGGCAGCAGGTGCAGGAGGCCTGCAGGAGTGCATTCGTTTTTTTTCAATTCTAATTGTATTGTACTAATTAAATCCTTTGTATGAAAATCTAGAACTGGTTGTATAATTTTAATTTTGTTCTTTTCATGTTTTGAATCCATGTCTTCTGCAAATCGGTTTAGAAAATATGAATCCGATTCCCAAAAACGTAAGACATACATTATTTTGGCTATATTTGGTACTTTGATTTAGACCTCACTTAGAGCTTTATACAGGGCCTCCAAATTTCACGGCACAGCCATGAGTGCATTGTTTTTCGTCTCTCCTGAGACAAAAGCTATTGATACGACGATATTTTCGTGAAGGATAAAACTGTTCCGGGTTTCTGATGCGCGTCAATGAGTCGTCGATGGCATTTGGCCACGACGAAAAGCCACCGGACAGTGCGTTAGCATTCTTTATATTTTTCAGATGAGCATTCTTTTATACCTCCCCCAAAAGTCCATAACCTTAGCATTCAGAAGTAACCTGCTTGTCATTCTCTTTTCTTGTTCTCCAAAAGACTGTCTCTCTCTCTCTCTCTTGTTTTAGAGAGAGAGAGAGAGAGAGTCAGAGAGGAGATCTGCGATGCGACCTCCCCAAGATGATGGCCGGACCGACGAAAGGCAGAATTTTTTTTTTCTCTCAAAGAAAAAAGATGCTAGTAGTAAAATAGGAAGAGGCACCTTGCAGCTTCGATTAATTAATTAATTAATTAATTATTAAGATGTGAACCAGAACTAGGACTAGTATTAGCTGGTGCTGGCGTCCGGCTCCTGCATAGGTACGGTACTCTGAAGCCTGATCTGCATAGGCGCTAGGGCGTCACATGCCCGTCTTGTTCAACTAGTCCATGTTTCTCACATAGGCAGTCGTTCTATGACTTCTATCCCCGTCTAGATGATTAAGCGCGAGACATCGGTGTACCGTCTAACTAGCTCACATTAGATTTTATCTTTTTTTAAGCAAGAGTTAAAAATAGAAGTCAATACGACATTGCGTATATATTATTGACATTTGACTCTCCTTGCATGGTTTTTATTTCTACGGCTTCATCCAAGGGGAAACAGAAATCTTTCAGACATACAGTATCGAAGAGAGCCAGAGTTGACTTCATGCGTCTGCCTCCGAAATACAACTAGCTAGTTTTCCAGTATTGTATCTAAAACATGACAGTATAATTTTAATAAAAAAACTAACAGTCAAAATTATAAATTAGAAGCTTAAGCTTTTTTTAGAGCGGCCCCTTAATCAATAAGTGGAGACGACTGATGAAACATCACGAAACTGCATGCATGCCCAGCTTAGATATGAATAAGAACAAGGTGCGAGTACAGCTTTAGAAACGATAAGCAGAAGTAGTTTTTGGCTTTTGACTGGTTATGGGGAATTAAAAGAGTAAGGAATATTTACGTTGAGAAGACATTCTATTCAAAATGACCTTTATAATAATTTCTACAAACGATTTATATAAATTATCTTGAGAAATCACTCTGTCTAAAAAGCTAATTTCTAAAAACAAAAAAAATCATAAACTGTTTGGAACTACGGAATAGAACAGTACTAGGCTGCGATCAGCTTGGCTGATGCTACAGTGGTGGAGGCTTATTTGGCACTATTCACAAGTTTCGTCTTTTTCTGAAATTTTGGCTTTTTGTTGAGCTTTTTTGCCGGTTCTTTTTTTTTCTCGTGTTCGTTTGTATTATATGTAATGGGCAAACATATTTTTTTAATTTTTAAATTTTTTAAATTTAATTATGCAAAATAAGCCTCTGTCAGCTACAGTACTTTTTTCAGCCAGCTACAGTGTTTTCAGCCATAAGCCACGGGCTTTTCAGCCATGTTGAGCACAACCTAGTTCGTGCTAGCTCCACTATCAATCTATCATTACTACTACCTCGCCTAGTTAATTAGCCTCAATCAGAAAGGATCGTACGCACGGGAATAATGACTGGTCCATGTGGGCTCCGCGCGTGTGGGTGTTAAACATCGGCTACAAAAATCTACTGCTCCACTAGCCAGCCAGGGTAGCGAGCCACCAGGAGGAGCCTTCCCGAGAAGACACCGCACTGTGTAGGGTCTGTTGACCTTATTATAGTTCGTAGGTCATAGATTTTTCTAAATAAATATATGAGATAATTTTTTTGTTGTATTTCTAAGGTGATTTATTAGAACAGTTTTTTTGGAATAATTGATCGATATTTAATTTATTTATATAAATACTTATATTAAAATTAAATACTCCCTGGCGCACCCTCGCGAGCGCTGCAGGCCGCGCCGCCGCTCCCTCGCCTGGCCCGCGAGCGCCGCCTGGAGTGAAGCAAGGCAGGAGCGCTGCCTGGAGTGAAGCCCTGCGGATCGGAACGGTCTGGGGAATGGGCTGGATTTGGGGCAAAAGAGTCATTTCACGTAGAGAAAAATGGGCTGGAAAATAAAAATGAAATTAGAATGGGAAAAATATCATATTTGCAAGAAGGTGCTCAACTCAGTCCTATATTTACAAGGACAATAAACTTATCCTATTTTATCAAAGCACTCTCAACTTGGTCCTATATATTCAATTTTCCGGCCGCGTTGCGGAGGATGGCATATTCTGGCAGGACCGTCCTCTCTGTCCCTGAAGCCAACGGCTCCTCCGTAAGCCTCCGCGACACTCGCGCCTCCCCAATGGCTCCGGTCCAGCCGTGGCCATGCGAGACCATCAGCCATGGAGGAGCGTTGTATATATACTAGTCTCATAGGCGCGGCGGCACGCCGCGCCAGCCACCATGTGTACCGAAGTAAAAGAGGCAAAAATCCGTAGCTAAAGGAATGCGTAGGGTTTTTTTTTAAAAAAAGCGAGGGACTTTTCGCAATAAAAGGAGATCAGAGGGTTTTTTTCGTAAAAATCAGGGGTTGGTTTGAAAGAACTGAGGGCCTGTACGTAATTTTCGAAAATGCGGATCGTTATCAGCGAAAATTTAATATGCGCAGGGGCTTTTTTGAAAAATACAGGGACCTTTTCGCGAGGAAAAAGAACCTTTAAGTAATTTCGGAAAAATAGAAGGGATTTGCCTCCCCCGGCCGTACCAAAAACCGGGCGCCACACGCCGGCCGGCCGTGCGCAAGGGGCGACGTGGATGGCCTCTCGCGCGGGGAATCCTTCGGAGCATAATACAGGATGACTAGTCTCATAGGCGCGGCGGCACGCCGCGCCAGCCACCGTGTGTACCGAAGTAAAAGAGGCGAAAATCCGTAGCTAAAGGAATGCGTAGGGGTTTTTTTTAAAAAAAGCGAGGGGCTTTTCGCAATAAAAGGAGATCAGAGGGGTTTTTTCGTAAAAATCAGGAGTTGGTTTGAAAGAACTGAGGGCCTGTACGTAATTTTCGAAAATGCAGATTGTTATTAGCGAAAAATTAATATGCGCAGGGTTTTTTTTGAAAAATACAGGGACCTTTTCGCGAGGAAAAAAGACCTTTACGTAAATTTGAAAAAATAGAAGGGATTTGCCTCTCCGGCCGTACCAAAAACCGGACGCCACGCGCCGGCCGGCCGTGCGCAGGGGGCGACGTGGAAGGCCTCTCGCGCGGCGAATCCTTCCGGGAGTATGTAGGGGATGATTCCCTGATTAGCAAAGCCGAGCAATCATCTGCTTCCTCCGCGTTGGTTTCTGTAGTCCATTGTGCTATATGCCGCCATCAATCCTTTTCAGATTTGTTTTGCCTCTGAGGTGTCCATCCTCCGTATCTATTCTTGTCGTTCTCTTCTTCTTTGTTAGTGGGTGAGCGGTCGAGTGCTCATCAGGGTGAGGCGAGTACTGAGCAGTACCGAACGGAATGGGTCCTTTTTTAGGTACGGCGTTCCACTATCAGATGCTTTCTTCTTTTTCTATCAACAAAATGTCCTCTCCCTCCTTGTCGCCCGGCCTTTTTCTTGTCCTCCCCACCATCGCCTTTCCCGGAAGCCGCACGGCCGGATCTTTTCTTTTGCCACTCGACTGAACTGTTTCTTTATTTTGAGTATCTACTCCACAGCTTCTTTCTTTAAGTTAGGGCTGCTCGCACGGATCTGTCCTCTCAAACAATAGTGCCCCGTTTGGAATACAAAATTTCTTCACGATTTGTATAAAAATTAGATTTTTTCTTTGAAATGCATGAGAAATTTTTGTTTTTCAAACGGGTTGTAAACATCCAATATGTTTTTTAGGATGATAGGAATAACTGGCTAGTGCAATCAACTTAAGGTCATAACCGGTATGTCACAGGTTCAAATCCCGAAAATCTATAGTGAAAAATCTACACATAGCCTACTCAACCTATGGTTGGTGGGAATTGAAACTATGATCATCAGCTATAGAGACAAGGTGCAAGTACCTCTAAGTGAGTAAAATGACATATCTTTGGTAGTTGATGGTAATAATACTTCTAAGTTGGAGTAGACAAAATTCCATTTAATATGATGATGTGCAAACCCACAATGGCTGCATGAGGCGGCGGCCAAGGAAAGGGATAGGGAGCGTGTGTAGTGGCGCCCGGCGACGGCGAACCAACGAGAAGGCAAATAAATTCCCAAATCAAGGCCACATGTGCAATCTAGGAGTGAAGTGAGGGCGCGAGACAGTGTAGATGAGCAAGGAAGTGACGTGCTCAAGTTGGGTGGCGACGTGGTGAGTAGAGAGTTATGAAACACATGGCATTGTAGCAAGATCTCATTCCTAGGTGAGTTGTGTTCTGTCTCCTACTCTCCTTTCCAATTTCAAAATCGGTAAATTCCAAATAGTTCATCAAATGATTGTACCTTTATAAAATATAGATGGTAGAACCTTCAAAAATGAAGAAGTCTGCAGATTTAAAATCTTTGTGGATAATGTTGGATAGATAATATAAAAATTTAAACAAGTTAGCAAGGTAGTTCTAAGGAATAATGAAATGGTTGCCCCAAAAATTGCATGAAGGGCCGTATAGTTAAAATTATAATTTGCTTAATTATTTAATAGTTTTTCTACTATTTTGTAATTTTTATATTATTTTGAGATATTTTTGATTGGGACAGTTTGTACTTTTGATTTTTTCACCGATGACCTTTTCTTTTTTCTTCGAGCAATATTTTGTTAACTTCAAATACCCATCACAGAAATCCTAGATCCGTCGCTGCTTGGTTAATTACCACAATTATTTTCAATATTCGTATTTGTTAATTTATTGCCTCTCATTGTGTTGATTAATGCTTGGTCCATATTATTGACCATAAGGGACAACCTATAATTGACAGTTTAGGTACGTGCACATGAAAGGATCACTTTTTGGATGCTCAAGCAAGTGGATGGTCGATTAGCTTATTGTTCCACTTATTCCTTCTACGGAAGTGGTACCCTCGATTGACAAATACCTAACATGCTGTCACTCTTTCAACCTCCTCAACGGTTGTCGCTAGTCTATTGCTACCAAATATTATATCTCCTATTTATCTAGTTAATCTCTTATTTAACAAAGATTGAGTGGCATTGGTTGAGTGCTTGGACAAATTTACAATTTTTTGCCCAGAAGGAATCCATGTTGCTGGAAGTATAAGGTCGGAGATGGCGGCAAAGCAAAACCTCAATCATGGGTGGCGGCTTAGCCACAGGATTTGCAATGTTTGAACTTAATCTCCTTTAGTATTTTGGTTGTAAGGCTCTAAGCTGCCCTTAACAAATTTAATTATTTTGATACTCTTGTCCTTGCAATAAATTAGGTTGTGTGCATCCTTGATGCAGAGGTCAAGAGAGATTCCTTCTCTTCCATTATCTAAAAAAAATCTAGTTAGATATATTCCCAACAATGTTTCTCATCATGGAGGACAACATACTCCATTTTTCAAATCAAAAGCTGGCACCATTTTCGATATGTTTTAATTTGAATGCTTCCTTTGAATTGTCTCATCTTATATGTACTCTCGATATCAATATTCAGCTAAAGGAATAGTTTTTACAGAAGCTAGGGGAAAGGGTGTACAACCTGTTGGGCTATTTTTTTTAATTTACCTCACTTTTGGGGAAAGGAAAAGAAAATTGCCCATAGGGCCCACTTGTAAGAATGAGAGATAAAAGAATATAGGAGAGACAACTCGATCGGGCGAGCAGTTCAGACGACATTCGGACTACCCGATCGGATGAGACATTCAGATGACCCGATCGGAAGAGCCGTTTGGACGAATCCAGATCTGACCGGGCTCTCTCTTATCTCGTCGTCTCCTCCCTTTTCTTCCGGCGGCAACTTCAACTTCTCTGGACTGTGGCTCGTGTGCTCTCCACTCGCAGATCCACTCTTTGGACCGTGTGCTTGCACATGGTGGTTTTCTGATTTCTCGGCTCGGCTGTGGCTATGCGGCATGCGACGCAATCTCTCCTTCTTGTTGGCTTTGTGCGGCATTGACTTGTATCTCAGCTCCACGAATTGGTGAATATTGATTTGTGGAATAGGGCTTTGTATCTCCGATTGCCTTTCCGGTGATTTTCTGGTATTCGTCGGTGATTGATTTTCTAAGACATCGTCTCAGAGGAGCCTAGCCCCTTTTGGCCGTCACGGTGGTTTGGAGTGCCGTCGCTCTGTGAGATTGCTCTCTACTCCTCTTACTTATACTGTGCATTTGTCAGTCATGCTAGTTCATATTTGTTGATATCTGAAATTTGTGGGAAGTTCTAGCATTAGAAAGACTTATGCATGATAATATGTGGGTTTTTATAAATGCTCGATGAGGATAACTTGTTAAATTGAAATCGTTGTGACTATTGAGGAAGTATTCTGCTAGTTAGATTTGTTAGAACTAGTTTCATATCACGGTTCTGCCAGGCTTCATGATTGAAACTTTTTATCCATGATTAAAACATTCCATCCATAATTGATTCAGCACGCTAAATCAATAACTCCCTTTCCAAATTGATGCCCTTTTGAATTAATGAATGTTAACGGGTTTGCTTTATATATTATATATCATTACACTTGCACACATCTAAAATCAATCCAAATGCAGGAATGCTTGGTGCCCAGACACCATGGTGTCCTATTTCAGCGTCCTCTCTCTCTATATATATAGTATAAATAACAAGAGCACCAACCATGGTGTTCAGGCTTTATAATTGAGACTTTCCATCTATGATTAATACTTTCCATCCACGATTGATTCATCATACTAAACCAATGACTTCCTTTCCAAATAGTTTGCCTGATATATTACATTGCACACATCTAAAAGCAATCCAAAGACATGGAACTTTCGTGCCCAGATACTATGATGTTCCATTTCAGCGTGTGCAGTGGATATATGGTCATGTCATTGTTATTCCTATACTTCCTTGTACTTAATCATAATTAAAATAAAAATAAAAATATTACTAAATCCGCTTAATTTCCAACAGAACCACGTTGCGTGCTTAGCTGCAAAACTAGGAATACCCAAAGCTATCAAGTTTGCGGTTTAGTTATTTCAAACTGGATTGGTTTGCCAAAAGTAAAGCCTACTTTACACCCTTTTTACATAACAAAACTCAAACTTTTAGCTACTGAAATTTCTTTTTTCAATCAGATGGGCTAACATATAAAGAACACTTTCAACTCAATTCTTGGCTTGGATTCCAGGGAAGCAATCAAGGTAGAGCACAACCTCTAGCAACATGGAAATAAAACATGAGGGTTTTAGTTTCATTTTGTTTTAGTAATAGCCGTGCGGTGATTTAGGACAATAATTCTCTTTCCGGTAAAAAAATCCCTATGTTTGTAATTTCCGATCACAAAGGGATAATCTATACTTCATATGTGATTGTCTAGTCTTTATTCTCCTGACCATGAGCACCCCCACCATCCCTTTCGATCAGTGGCGGAGCGAGGATTTGGTTACGTCCCGAACTCAGTGGTAGAATGATCTAGACTATCTGGACTGGACCATGAAAATGTTACCTAGGCTAGACTGAATTTGCTCGGGCTATACATTAGATATTTTTCACACCCCGGGCTAAAGCCTACTCTGTCCAGGGTGTGGCTCCGCCCCTGCTTTAGATCTGAAACCTCGGCGATTCATTAGGTTAACTAGATAGGATCACGCATTATGTTGCGCCTGTCGTTTTTGAGTGTTTGGTCCGAAGACAAACTACATTTAACAGCGAGAAAACATTTTGATATATCTGAATCCACTTCACATCAGAGATAAATAGATAGAAACATCGAGATGTTGTGATTTCGAAAGCATTATAATAGAGGACAGAAGAGGCAACGTTTTCGGTCTACGCTATGCACCGTAGCTTCCTAAACCTTTTTTATGGTATAAACAATATCAATTGGAAAAAAGGAAACTTGTGTCAATAGGCCAACCAAAAAACGACAACGCTGATGATTAAACACGGGCAAAGAAAATGTCCTCGATTGATAATTGAGAGACCATGTGGTGGTGATCCCATGTGTATGATGAGTAATTGACATCAGTTTATGAGAGTCGAGTTTGGTTTAAGTGGTTCGGAGTCGAGTCATTGCATGGTGCGACGGGCTCGGTCGGACTTGGTCATTCCTGGTCAAACGGGTTAGGATGCATATTCTGATATTTTGACAGGTTTGGACTTCAGTGTGTGTAAGTATGGTGTGTTTATACCATTTACGCTTTCATGTATCGAGCGGTGCTATTTGATGTGTTTCTTGTCTGTGTGGCTGCAAGACATCGGGCGGAGTCGTGGCGAGACACGGTGGACCGGACTAGGCGTAGGTGGCGCTGAGGTCAGAACGGTCGAGGATGTGTCGAAGACGACGTGGACTCGAGGTGGTTGCGAGGCGTGCGAGACAAGGAGCGCAGAAGCTTCCCGGAAGGTGCAGGAGGGGCGAAACGGGAATTTCGCAAGGGTGCACAAGCGGGAGCGGGCTCCGTTGGATTTAGCGGGCGTAACGGGGCGGAGACCCGTTAGCCGTGGGCTATAAATAGGTTGGAGGGGCTGCATGCCCACTTAAACACTTCAAGGGATTTTGGAGGGAATTAGGGTTAGCTCTAGTCAAAAGAGGCTTTGAGGGTTGTTTTCCCTTTTGCTCTTTAGTTGGTGAGTGCAGGAGAGGAGACAGTGTGTGTCCCCTACGATGGTTTCTATGTGAGAGCTCTGTAGGTGTTCATCTACTCTAAGCTTGTATGGGTATGTTCTTGAGTGATTGTGAGAGGGAGAGGATGGATTGAGTGGTTTGTAATCATTCTTCTTGTATCAATCATGTATTTCCTTTCCTCTCTAGCAATATGAGATGGATTTGGTTGAGTTTATTTGAGTTCCAGTCTCTCTGTTCAGTGTTTCCTTCGATGCTCTCTGTGTTGAATTTGTGAGTTTCTTGCTTTCTTGTTGTTTGATGCTTGGGAGTGCCAAAATGGGTTGCTTTGTGATGGGATAGTGCCACAAGATCATTTGATCGATTTCCCGAAGAGCAAACTTCATTTTAATCTCAGATTTGCATTTTGGGGTTTCTCTGTTCTTCACTGTCATTTCTAGGGTTTTGGTGCCCTCTGTGTTTTCCTTCTTGAGCTATCCTGAAACTTAGCATGTAGATTCCCGAGGCTATTGGTTAGCTATCTACAAAATCTCATGGCCAAAGGTTCAAGGGTTTGATGGGAATTTAAGTTTTTGTGCTCTCTCTGTAGTTGTCAGGCTGATTCTAGGGTTTAGAGAAATCCTTTGATTTCCATCATGGTTTGGCCTGATTTTTGGTCTAAGGAGTCCTCTTGATATTGCTAACATATCTGCAAAATTTCATAAGCAAATGACTTGAGATCATGGAGTTATTTGAATTCTTGTGTGCTCCACTCTGAAGGTTTTCAGTTCCTTGATATTTCTAGGGTTTGGCTACTGTACTTGATTTCCTTCGTAAGAGTCTTTGAAATTTGGTCTGTAGGGTCTTATGGCTATTGTTAAAATGTCAGCACAGTATCATGGCCATGGGATCAAGGACCTAATGGGTATCAAAGTCTTTGCAATGCTTCTGTAAGTTGTCAAGCTTTTTGTTCAAATCTGAATTTGGAGGTCTTGAGTTGAATTTCTTTGGTCCTCTAAGTCTCTCTGACTTTTATGATCTTGTCTTAAGTTGTTCTGGACTAAAAGAATCAAGGAAGGCCCCTTAATTTCTCTAGAGATCAAAGTCTGCAAGTTGTGCATTTTCATTGTCTGACTTTCGGGTTTTAGAAGCATAGTTCTTCCACTTCATAGCTCATCATAGCTATTGGAGAGGAATCTCTTCGTGAGTACTTTTTGGGGGCAAGTTTTTTTTTTAAAAGACGACATTCACCCCCCCTCTGTCGCCATTCCGTCCCAACAATAATATAAGGCATGGATCAACAGGGCAACTAAGAAACGATAACACAACTAAGAAACGATAACATTGGCTGCGGACAATTTTTTGCTGATAATCAACTAAGCTGACTAAGAAATGGTAGTATTAACTAAGAGTGCGACATACATAAAACAGTTAATAGTCAATAGTGCCTGTAAGAAATAGGTTCAGTTGATAATCTAAGCCATGGATTAATGGGCCAATTAAGAAATGGCCATGGTGATCATTTGGGCTTTTTTTGGTGGCTTATGGCTGAAAAGCACTGTAGCAGGCTGAAAAAACACTGTAGCTGACAGAGGCTTATTTAGCATAATTAAATTTAAGAAAATTAAAAAATATAAAAATATGTTAGCCCATTACGTATAATACAAACACATACGGGAAAAAAGAACCGGTAAAAAAGCTCAACAAAAAGCCAAAAGTTCAGAAAAGGACGAAATTTATGAATAGTAAAAAATAAGCCGGAAGCCAGAAGCTGGAGCCCAAATGATCACAGGGGCAAAGTACAACTACATTTTGTTTTGTCTGGTCAATCATATAGCACAGGGCCTCGCTAGCTCCTCATGTATCTTCTGCTGCAAGATCATAGAAGCACTTCGTGTTATCAAGAAGGTGACGGTACAGAAGGTATGCATGGACACACAACTATGCCAATAAACGCAAAATATGATTCACCCAGCATAATGAAAGCGAAATTAGTAAAAATTTTAAGCACTTACCAAGAGGGAATCACCTCATGCTAAACCCAGAATGGTAAAACACAGTAAATCTACACGTCATTTGTCAGCATCAGCATCTCCTGTGAGAAGTGGGGATACACCTTTGTGGTGATATTCCTGAGCTAGATCACTAAACTACAGCAGGCTATCAAGAGAATCCAGCAGTTTAAAAAGGGACAAGCAGAACAGAATGTAAAAAATATTCTGTTTTGTATCGTCCCATCTTTCATGACAGGGGCCATTTATATGGACCATTAATTTGACGGTACCAGATGCCTGAAAAAAAAAGAGATTATCACAAAAAATGATTATATGGTTGTCATTATTTACAGTCACGAAGGTGAATGAGCAGGCAAACCCGATGAAATGACCCAGGCCCAGTCCAACTATAGAAAGAAGCTCCCCATATGTGCCGAGATGGGAATGGAATGCATATTAGGTCATGCATGTTAAACCATGTCCCCATTGTAACAGCCTGAAAAATATAAATATTAAATTATGGAGTTTTTGGATTATTTTATTTGCTTTTTATTTAAATTTGGAGTTTATTGGCTTTTTGTAAATAAAAAGGAATTTCAAAAATAAAAAGAAGGAAGAAATCAACACATAAAATAATCAAACATGAGCATCAAATATGGAATCTGAAAAGATGATCCATAAAATTTCAAGGGAGAATATTTGGTTAACCATAAAATCTTACCTCTAAAAATAATGGAATAAATAGAGAAATATATGTGTACATACACAAAAATCAGAGGAGATGAAAATATATATAGGTATATACCCAAGATATATGTGAAAATGTATATACATGCAGAATTTAAATGCAAAAACAAAATAAAACAAAAGAAAAAGAAAAAAAATGAAATGAAAATAGCCCAGCCGGGCCGGCCATCACCCCGGCCCAGCTTCTCGCGCCGCGCCCCCGACCGCGCCCGCGTGGGCCAGCACGCACGCGGCCCAGCGCCCCGCTGCCCCGCTCCCTCGCGCGCGCCGTCCCCTGCTGGCCGGTGGCCCCGCGCCCGCTCGCGCCTCTCCGCGTCTGACCGGTGGCCCGCCTCGCCCCCGCGCCTCTTTCCCTGGCTGGTGGACCCCCCCGCCCGCGCTCTCTTCTTCCTCCCCTTCTTCTCCACGCGCCCGTTGCCGCTGCTCTCCCTCTCTTGCCAGCTCTCTCTTGCAACGGCCGCAGCAAATCTCCCTCTCTCTCTCTCCCTTGCACTCCAAGGCCAGGTTCAAAGCATCTCCCGCCACCTCTCTCCTACGAGATCTCGGCGAAGATTGCCTCCATCCCCCCTAGCCAGCATGCACAGGGCGGAGCCAGGTGCCACCCTCGCCGTGCCTTCCCCTTCCGGCTATAAAAAGCCCCTCTTGGAATTGCACTCGCGTCACAACCCTCCCTACTCCCTTTCCCCGCGAGCAATTGAACTTTAACGCCCTCAAACCCCGCCCACGCCCTCGTCTTCCCCACGGCCGGCGACCAAGCCGTCACCGATTCCGGCCGTCCCCGAACCCCTCCTCGCTCCCGGAGCTGCGTAGAAGCCAGGCGAAGCCAACCCCCTCCCTCACCGGGCCTCCCATCGCGTGAGCTTCGCCGGCGACGACCGTATCCCCGAACCTCCGCCGTCGCACGCCGCCGGCCCGCCCCCGTGCTTCTCCACCCCGGCCGTCTGCACCAGAAGACTCCCCGTCGTGTGGGGATTGTATTCCACGCACGACCCGGACCCCTCCGGCCACCGCTCGCCGCCGGCGCCGTCGCCTTCTTCTTCCTCAGCCCGACCCCCTCGGCGACCTACTTCAAAAGGTATACTTACCCTATATGGGTAAGCATCGCCCGGCTGACCGGGTGGCTTTCAGCGTCACTCCTCCCATCCCCTTGCTTCCGCGTCGCGTGTTCGAGCCTCGGCTCCGCGCGCGCGGTTGAGCATTTCTTTCTTTTTCCCGACTGACAGGTGGGCCCCACCTGTCAGCCTCTGAAACCAGAGCGATACGCTGACACACGGGCCCCACTGGCCATAGAGACGGAAAAGAAATAATAAAAGAAAACGATAAAAATTAAAATATGACATGTGGGACCCACTGTCAGAAATTGAGTAATTTTTGGGATTTAACCAAACTGAAATATTCAAAAGGGCATAACTTATTCATTTTAACTCTAAATTGAGTGAGACAAATTTCTAAATTCATCTAAATTCAAGGTCTATCCAATGGAACTGAAATCATAATTTTTAGAGTTCAATTAAATTTCTGATGATATTTTATGTGGTAAAATATGTTCATTTCCAGAAGTGGTAGTTATACACCTAATATACCACTTGTTAAAAATGATCTTATTAACCTACCCTGTAGTAAACAAGTTGATATTAGGCCCGCATAAAATAGTATGTTTTTCCTTTGCTAAAAATAGAAGTATACGTATAAACTATAAAGCCAATGATAAATCAACAAATGCATACAACGCACATATAACACCTACCTTAATTCATAAATGCTGAGCTCGATACAATAATAGTCGGCTAAATTCATACATATATCTTAACTCATGAAACTTCCTTGATAAATATACAAATAATAAAAGAAACTGTTAATAAAAGATCGATTCACCACCAGCCTTGCCTCGAACCATCCAAATCACCCATTAAATCATAATAAAACTAAATCGAGTTTATTCCGAGTTATTTGGATCTTTTGAGTTATTTGCTTTCTTTTTGGATTCAGTCGTTTGTCGCGTAATTAGAAACTGAAGTCCGAGAATTCCACGGATCAAGCGAGATCAAGAGTGAAGTGAAGAAAAGATCCGAAACTCAAGAGAAAGCATTGTGTGAGCTCAAGACCGCAGTAAACCGCACCAGGCGAGTCAATACTTTGATCATGTTGAACCTACCTTTCTGCAAATTACTTTGTTTTAAATTAACAAATTGCATTGCTATTAGTTTTATAAAAATGCATGCTAAATTTGACATTCTAGTTATATGCCATTGTTTACCTTGAATAATATTACCCCCTCCTTTGAGTATTTGAATGTGTGAACCTTGTCGCCCTAGCAAAAATATATTAGTAACATTCCAAAAATAAGTCCGTAATCGTATGCCATGCTTAGTATTGATTAGGAACTCGGGGCAAGAAATTGTCCCAAGCATCACTTTTATTCATGAGAAACTGGTTTGGGCAGTCATGGTGGAAATGACTGATATATTGGTTATGGATATTTTATGCTCCCAAAATCTCCAACATGCTTTAATGTCTGGGCGGATTGGTTCGAGGGTGTGTATGAGTATGAGTATGTGTGGTGCAGTGGAAGCACAAGTGGGTTAGTGGTAGGCCGCCCAGATACCACTAAGGACTGAATCTTGTCATGCCAACCCGTGTAAAACAGTACAACCACAAGTCTGTAAAGTATAGCTTGGCTTAGTAAATGTGCCGGACCCTGAAAGTCATCCTTCCAGGAGGTGGTGTGAGGATGTGCAAGTGGCGGTCTGTGAGACGGCTTGAATGGGACACCCGTGAAAGGTGAAGTTCTGCTGTGGCGGGCTAGCAGGGGCGGGGAGCCAGCTGCTAGACGTTCAGAAGGAGAACATCCCGCACAACGTATGGGACCCACCGCAAGTGGGAACGACCCATAGGGTGAAATGATGGAAGGGGCGAGGTACTTTGAACGGTTACTGTGATGGTCTGCTCAACCACATGACTAAGGAATCGTGTGGGGCAATGAGTTGATTGTCTCTTGTGGTGAAAGTGTACAAACTCTGCAGAGTCAAAACTATTCGAATAGCCGTGCCCACGGTCAAGGGCAGACATGGGAACTTAACTGGATATAGTTCTATTTCGAAATGCTTTATGAAATGGGAATGGAAAAGTGGAAGGGCGAGGGACTGCCCTGATTTGGAATTGTCCTGGGTGTCGTCCCAGTGGTAAGTTAAGCGGCTATAACGCTGAAAGATGGTGTGATGCCATGGTAATAGTGTGCATATGAGGTAATGCTTTATGTGTGGAGAATCATGTTAATATCCCTTGAACATTATGCTTTTTGTTCAAAACTGTTAGGTCTTAGGAAATTTTATGTATTATATTTCAAATAGTGGCATTCCTATTCCTATAACATAAAATATGGGTGGAATAAACAGGGTCGCGAGTAAAAGAGAGGAACGTTTGTAGAGTACATTGGTAGATCCATATCGGTCTTGAATAGGAAATGATAGTGTGGGTTCTGGGAGAAATAAGTTGGTGAAGTCTAGCTGAACGATAGGCTAGATAGATGATTTAAATGATTTTTGGAGATTTAGGAATTACACAGATAAATATTGGATTATGACACTGATAAATTCTTGGGAGATGTCAATATTAGAATTAATAGATTCAGTTACTAGATGAATCAAATGAATTTTTGAGGATTTGGTGGAATATTACAAGTATCGGATTATAATTCTTGATTAATGATATTCTGGGCGGATATATAATAGTGATTGTTAATCCTTGGAAGATGTTGTTAATATAAGGAATTAATAGTAGTTGATCAATTACTAGAAGAACGAATTAAATTTCTGAGGAGATTAGATGAGTCATTAGTGGATTATAATCGTGGTAAATTGAATTTTTGGTGGAGGTATATTTGAGGATTAGCTAGGAATAGGTAATGGAAAAAGGAGATGGATTATTGGATTATGAGTTGAAATCAATGACAAAAAGGATTGAATACAAATGATATCGGTGGATTTGAAAGTAATTATGTTAGAGAATCATTAGAATTCAGGGGCAAGGGGCTGATGAATAAGTAATGACATGATTGGATCATTAATAATTCAAAGTACAAAGTATGATCGGTGGATTAAGTCGATTTTGGTAATTGTAGTATGAAGTTAGGTAGTAATACTGAAACTTTGATTAATTAAGAATAATAATGCCGCTAAAAGCAAATTTTTGGCAAATAAAATAACCCGAGCCTTCCCTTTGTTATGCCATGCATACTATTTATTTGCATTCTGTGTATTGGCTCGCGGAGCACGGGGTCGGAGTGCTCATGCTCGCTTTTGCGACAAATTCAGAAGCGGGAATCAGATCACTGCGCTTCAACAATACTTTTGGATCACGATGACGAAGAAGATGAAGATGTCAAGAACTAGGCCGCGAACCTCCAGTTGGCTGCCTGTGGGCATGTCCTGAAGGTCCCACCTGTGTGCTTCGTTCTTCCGCTGCTGCAATTTATTGATTTCGGCCTAATCGGCCCATGAGTAAGTTTATTATTATATTTACATTTCCGCATGATATGTACTTTGATATTCAGAACTGTAACTGTGTGCACTATCTACTGATCCAGGGAATAGTGCAGATAAACACAGTAGATTCCAGATTATAAAATCTGGGTCTGACACCCATGACAAGCGAAAACAGCATAGTACCTGAAGCTTCTGTCCTATAAAAAGCTTTCTTTTCTCTAGCTGTTTTTGGAAGTGCCACATCTAGTGAATAACTTTGATAAGACAAACACAGGAAGCTGTTGAAATATTTCAGTCTCAATGCAATAAGGAGAATGCAACCACATACCATCCATCAGCTAATTCATTTTTTTTGCAGACATATTTCTTTTAGCAGCTAACAAGCTTTTATTACCTGTTGGCTTCTGTGAGGGCAATTCAATAATTTCCCAATTGAAAAAGGAAAATAAAAGAAAGAGAGAGTGACAGGTGGGGCCCACCTGTCAGTGGGCTGGCTGAGACGATAAGGGGAGGAGACTTCGTCTCTTCCTGTGACCGTTTGGCTGCCCAGCTCCTCGTCTTCTAGCGAGCGGCGCGACCGTGTCGTGCGGGCGATCGGGTCTTGCGGCGGCGACGACGGCAGAGGAGGCTCCACCGGCTGAGCCACTTCGGCGCCAGTCGTGGCCACAGCCCGTCGGCGTCCGCCCCGCTCCCCCTATAAAGGGCGCCTCTCCTCTCTGTGTTACCTGCAGCAAGGTGTGAGTCCTCCCCTTCCCCGATCTAAAATCTCTCGTTGTGGTTCTTCATTCTTGAGTCTTGAGAGCCGCCGGCCGGGTTTTCTCCGGTTGCCGTCGGCTGAGGAGCGCAAATCATTGTGTTTCCCCATGCGACTTCCTTGAGCTATTTCTTGGATCTGGCCAAGAGGAAAGGTGTAGGGTTCGTCTCTAGTGGTTGATTTGGCTCAGACTAATTTGTGGGAGGTTTGTGACCCGTTCTTGTTGTTCGCAAGCGCTCTCGGCCGGAGCTCTCGGTGGTCTTGTGTGGCATCAACCCTAACCCTCGACTCCGGCGTCGGCTTCCCGAGGTTGGAGTGGGCATTGTATCTCCGATAGCCGCCCTCCTCTACTGCGGCAGCAAAGAGGGGTGCTAGGTTTTTTGGGTTAGCGCCGTGAGCGTGCCTTGCCCCCTTTTGATTTCTTCACAGTGATTTTGAGTATCACCACTGTTGTGAGTATTCTGGTTCTTGTTTCTTTGCAATTTGGTGATATATTTCATATATCAATGAGTCTCTTTAGTAGAAAATTTGCAAAGAACAGTTCTGTGGGCTAATTGCTCTGTGATGAAATGACACAAAACTGAGATTATATATGAATGTGACGGTAGATTAATCTTGAGCTAATACTGCCAATTTCCTTTTACTGCTGTCATAGAACTTGCTGTGTATGTTTTGTTGATTTTGTTTAGTTCTTGGCAGTGCTGATTTCTGCTTAGATCTGGTCTGTGCCGAATGCTGTTGTTCAGTTAAATCAATAATGTTCACTGTGAGAGAATGAAAGATTGATTCTAGAAAGATTTTTGCACTGTCCAGCAAGGTGATTTCTTGATCTGTTAATATTTGACAGTAGCAAGATTCATTTTTAGCTCAAGATTTAATCTACAACTGCCATATATAATCAAGATTAGGTTTTGTCATAGCGAAGAGGGCCAAGAATAAATCTTGTGCAACTAGCCTTCTGATAGCACTAAAAACAACTCAATTTGTTAGTTATATGCTGAATGAGGTCATATATGTTAAGTTTTTGAGATTAGCATTTCATTGTGCTTATTCACTTGAGGTTATGCTAATCATGAACTGTTATATGACATTTAATTTGGGCTTAGGTTTAATTTACAATGGCTTACAAGATTCATATGATTATATGTTGATTAAGTCATTGTTATGCCATATTTGCCATGCTTAGACATTTATTATAATTATTGGAATTAAATTAAAAAATGTGCTTATACTGCAAATTTTACAACATTATCATTGCTTTCTTCATTTTTATCTGCTCTGTGAGGCTGCAACCTATAGTTCTTTTGGTCAGGACAAGAGTAAATAGCTGAAATGCATAGCAACATCATCAAAGATGGCAAAGCATTCCCCTCTAAAATTTTCTTTATTGCTGATTGGTGGCTATTGTTCACTTCTCTGTCATACCTAGCATGCATGAAATCTAATCATATGCATCAATACAGCTGAAACGGCAGAAAAGGTATGCCCATTATCTCACCTATACCTCAGCTCCTCAAAAACATTAGCAACTGTCAAGAACTTGCCAGCTGCTCTAGCTGGATAGCATCTCTCAAGTGAAGCAAGTTTCCACACTGTCCATTTATAGTGGTTGCTGATCACCCATCTAAAACAGGAAGATTCAAGTCATTCGATGTTCAGGATGTACTTGTTATGTGAAGTCTCTCCAATCTACAGTCTACTGCTACATCTGAGGAATACACTATGATGGTTTTATTATTGGCATCGCGCGTGTAGAGTATGTAAATCGATAATTTTAGTGTGTTGTAGTGATGGAAATGAAGCAGAAAAGAATGGGACACAATTGAATACTGAGAGAACCATGAAGAAAGTTTTTCATGAATTATGCAGTTCACAAGAAACACATGAAATAGGAAAGGTAATGGTCAGACATTTTTGATCACTTATTAAGAAAAAAGGTAGCAAAAAGGGTGTGTTATTCCGACCTAAAAAGGTCTATCTTGTTCTTGCATCATCTGTATGAAATACTGGAAATATGACAATCAAGAACAATATTTACTCTTTAGATACGTATGACAATGAAGCACCACAGGCAACCAGTATTTTCTGAAATTCTTTGAGCGAAGGCCGCGCCACGGCACCGGCCGTCTTGCTCGGGAGCATGGCAACAGGATGCGTAGCTAACCAGGATCTAAAATATTATACAGGTAGCCGGAACGTCATACTGAGCAATAACTAATCCTGAGCGTACTAAATCGGTTGCCGGGAGGCAAGCAAGAACGATGTACGGGCCAAGCGCTGACTGAACCAAACCGTGCCACCGCCCTCGCTCTCCCTCTATGCCCGGAGGGACGATGAACCCTAGACGTGAAGGCGAGATTCTCTTCTCAGGTCGTCAGAGAGGAGGAAGAAGCGGTCAACGATGAGGAGGAAGAATAGATCGTCGGAGAGGAGAAAAAAGTGGTCGTCGGATATAAGGAAGAAGGGTTTGTTGGAGAAGAAGACGGACATAGCGGCACATAAATCTTAACGCAAATTCAAAGATAAAAATTTTGTATAATTATTTGAAAGAAAATATCTAAGTGATACTTATGAAAAAACGCTTTCGTCAATAACGCCACCGACGGAAGAGAAGAGAGATCGATGACGTTGGATTTGGAAAATAAAGAGAGATTTTTGGTGTTAATGCTGACTAGCCACCGAGGAGAGCCGTCCCCAGGGAGAACGGGACCAGTCAACAACTAGACAGCAAGCGCCTCCTTTTTTACACACAGATCCCGTCTCACCGACGGGGAACTCAAGGGGGGCCCAGACGTCGGTACGTCGGGTAAGCCAGGCGTGTAAGGAACGAGGGAGGTAGGTTTAGTGGCGGGGTGTCGTACTCGTCCGCACGCGCAGGCTGTACGATCCGTTCCGTTCCGTTCCGTTGCGCCACCCCCGCATCGTCCTTCCCCAGTACGCTCGTCTCTCTCCTTCTCTTCGCTTTGCTTTCCCCGCCGTTTCTTCCACCTCTGCCCCCGCCTGTACTCCACCGTACCGTACCTTCCCTTGCGCGAAATGACAAGTATACCCCCTCCTGACTGCACAATGTATGTGCTCTCGCTCTCTGCTTCTTCTGGAAGGGTAAATATGGAAACCCAGCGGCGCAACTCGCCGCTCCCAGGACAAGACGCCGCCGGGGCAATCTCGTCATCTCCGTTCTCCTCGGACACCAGAAATGGCTTCCTCATCCCCCCACTCTTCTTGTGGTTATAGCTAGCCTGCCATTAGTAAGTACTCCATCGATTCTTGTTGACAGAGCCAAGAACCACCAACCTGCCCACCCAATACCCATGGCCATGGCAGCCCACCAGCACACCAAGCGCCGCCGCTTCTGCCGCGCAGTTGTTGATACGCCGCCCATCGACTCGCTCGCTGACGAGCTCCTCTTCCTCATCCTCGACCGCGTCGCCGCCGCCGACCCGCGCGCCATCAAGTCCTTCGCCCTCGCCTCCGGCGCCTGCCACGCCGCCGAGTCGCGCCACCGCCGCATCCTCCGCCCGCTACGCGCGGACCTCCTCCCCGCCGCACTCGCCCGCTATCCCTCCGCCTCCGGCCTCGATCTTTCCCTTTGCCCCCGCGTCGCCGACGCCACCCTCGCTGCCCTCTCCGCCGCGCCCTCCCTATGCGCCGTAGACCTCTCTCGCTCCCGGGGCTTCGGCGCCGCTGGCCTCGCCGCGCTCGTCGCCGCGTGCCCCAACCTCACCGAGCTCGACCTGTCCAATGGGGTCGACCTCGGAGACGCGGCGACTGCGGAGGTGGCGCGGGCGCGGCGGCTCCAGAGGCTGTCCCTGTCGCGCTGCAAGGCGGTGACTGACATGGGGCTCGGGTGCATAGCCGTCGGCTGCCCGGACCTGCGGGAGCTCTCGCTCAAGTGGAGCCTTGGGGTCACGGATTTGGGGGTCGAGCTCGTCGCCATTAAGTGCAAGAAGCTCAGGACCCTGGATCTCTCCTACACCATGGTGAGCCCTGATTCTTGATTTCCGCAATTCGTTTCATTCCATTTCTTGGGCCAAGGCGAGTCAGGCGACAGAGAGAAAAAGGGTCCTTTTTTCCCTTCCATGTGTTTCTTGATTTCAGGGCGACGTTTTCCCCCTGATTGATTGGGAGGAACAGTACAGGTTTTCTTCTTTTGTTAAATCTGCTGGTTTCTTGATCTCTGCGATACATTTGTCAATTAAAAATTGCTGCTTTTGGTGCTTTCTTGGAAATTTAGACGTGTTTGTTTCCGACGTGAATTTTGCCATGAGGAATGAGAATGTGGAGGCCTGGAGCCTGGAGGGGTGTTTCTCGACCTCTTCAGTAGTTTTCCCGTACCGGATTCTCCCCTTTCTATGTTCCTGTCAGATAACCAGATAGTACAACTGTTTTTTTAGCATCTCTGTTTATAGGCTCTTCTCTGTAAGTTTCTTTCAATAAGCGCTTAGGGAATTGGAGTACCGCAGTGCACTCTTCTTGATTCTCAGACGCTCTTATACACAGAAAATGTTCTTTGCTTCAAGTTTTCAATCTTCAAGGATCGGAACAAGTCCAGCTCCTCTTCTTTTCTTGTTTCAACGTAGGTTAATTTGCCTTGAAGTTTTGTTGAGGTACCAAGTATCTTATTGGACTAAGATTTTTTTTTGCTTGCGTTGCAGATCACAAAAGATTGCTTTCCAGCCATCATGAAGTTACCCAATCTAGAAGTATTAGCACTGGTGGCATGTGTTGGAATCGATGATGATGCCCTTACTAGTCTTGAGCAAGAATGCAGCAAATCACTACAGGTAATCATTAAACTATGCCATTTTGTTTTGCCTGAGTGTTGTGTTATATCATTAAACTATCCCTTTTTGTTCAAACGTTTTTTGCTTGATCACACGCTGTTAGGTTCTTGAACTCGACGGTAATCTGAAGTTGGTTTATAATGCTGAAGTTGTAGGATTACTAGCATATATGTAGCTAATAGCTTGTTTGATATATATCGATGTGGACTATCTGGATGTTATTAGCGAAACAAGTTGGACTAAGATACGAGTAACAGACTAAGCCTTCAAGAAGTGAATACTACAATTTCTGGTCACTGAGCATGGAACAATGTTTGTACTCTTTCAGGTGCTTGATATGTCAAACTGTCACAATGTCACTCATGTGGGAGTTTCGTCCATCGTGAAGGCAATGCCAAATCAATTGGAACTGAATCTATCGTACTGCTGTCCTGTAAGTAGGATTAGCCAATCGTCTACTTGTATCACCTGGGCATAACTTCAGCTTCTCCAGTTTATTTACACCCTTATTTTGGCAGGTTACTCCTTCTATGGCAAGCAGCTTCCAATGGATTCCTAAATTACAGACCCTGAAGTTGGATGGCTGCCAATTTATGGCCGATGGACTAGAATCCATTGGAAGGTCTTGTGTTTCTTTAAGGGAGTTGAGTCTTAGCAAGTGCTCTGGAGTGACAGATACAGGTCTTTCTTTCATTGTGTCAAAACTAGAGAATTTGCTGAAGCTGGACATTACTTGCAATCGCAATATCACTGATGTTTCATTAGCTGCCATCACTAGTTCATGCACTTCCCTCATCTCTCTGAGAATGGAGTCTTGTAGCCATGTTTCTAGTGAAGGTCTCAGACTGATTGGAAAGCGTTGTTGTCATTTGGAAGAGTTGGACCTTACTGACAATGATTTGGATGATGAAGGTTTTTACTGAACTATCTAATTATTCCTTGGTAAATGTACATAAAATTAACTATGATGCATCTTTTCTATGCAGGGCTGAAAGGTCTCTCTGGATGCAGCAAACTTTCAAGCTTAAAAATTGGCATATGCTTGAGGATAACTGATGAAGGCCTTATCCACATTGGGAAGTCTTGCCCAGGACTCCGAGATATTGATTTGTACAGGTCTGGGGGCATTACTGATGAGGGGGTCACTCAAATTGCTCAAGGCTGTCCAATGCTAGAATCTATCAATTTGTCCTACTGTACAGAAATAACAGACCGTGCACTGAGATCACTTTCAAAATGCGCAATGCTGAATACACTGGAAATTCGTGGCTGCCGCATGGTTTCATCGGCTGGGCTCTCAGAAATAGCTATGAGATGCAGGCTACTTTCCAAGCTTGATATCAAGAAATGCTTTGAGGTTGATGATGTGGGGATGGTATACCTTTCGCAGTTCTCTCATAGCCTCCGTCAGGTATTAGCCTTCTCTGTTGTAAATGAAATCTAGTAATACCATGTTTAACAATTGTGATAATAACAGCTCTCTCTCATCACAGATAAACTTATCATATTGTTCGGTCACGGATATTGGACTTCTGTCCCTTTCTAGCATATGCGGACTGCAGAGCATGACCATTGTACACTTGGCGGGTGTTACACCTAACGGCTTGATAGCTGCTCTTATGTTCTGTGGTGGTTTGATGAAAGTGAAGCTTCATGCAGCATTCAAATCCATGATTCCTCCACATATGCTCAAAGTTGTTGAGGCTAGTGGTTGTGTTTTCCAGTGGAAGAGGGAATCCATTATTTGCCATCCTTTAGATGAGTACGCCATGAAATGGCATCGCTCCTAATGCAGTTGTTTTTAGCCACTGTTTAGATGAGATCGTTGATTATTTGTCACTTTGATAATATTTTATGTAATTCTGGTTCACTTCACACCCAAAATGACTCTTTAATTTGCTCCCTCTTTCTTCTTCCTCCTCGTCTTTCTTTTCTTTTTGACTCCGGCCATGGCCGCCGCCCCTCACCGGAGATCTTGAGGCTACTCGTACCTACCCTAGGGGTTCGTCATCATGGATGGCACCAGCCACTGTAGAGGTTTTATCCTAGGAGAAAACGTACACATTGTACAAATAAACAAAGAACATAGGAGAATCGCTTTGTTCTCAACTGTCTAACCGAGTTTTTTGAATTTATCTATTCTCTTATTTTCTCTCCTTATAAATAGATTACAAAGCTAATACTCTTCGATTAATATACGTAGTCGGATTTCAAGTTGATCACGACTTCAACTTGAGTAACTCACGGAGACGAACTCAAGTTGGTCACGACTTCAACTTGAGTAACACACGAAAATGAACTTTACTGCTTTCGAACTTGATTTAAACTCTAAGTAAAGATTATTTCGAACAGCCCCACTGTCGACGCTATGCTCTACCTCTGGAAGCGTGGCGAATAGTGTCATCATGCTCTTGTACATGATCTCACGTGGTGACCGTGCTGCCATCACCCGCCTCGTGAACATGCCCCCATGTCCATCAACGCCACTGCGAACTCCTAGTACAGCTGCTACCCACCCTGCCTGTTCTTGGTGGTGAGCCCCGTTGCATTGGTGCATCCCGAACGGCCCTGCCTCCACCCACAGAGCTGACGTGTAATTTCCTTTATATGCACATGTTAGCTCAATTAGTGAGTGTTGGGAAACCAACAACTTAATTTCACGACTACGAGTACTCTTGTCAGACCCGGATTTTACAATCTAGAATTCTCTGTGATTTCAACATACTATTCCCTGGATCAGTAGATAGTGCTCACAGATATGCACTGAACATCAAAATACATATCATGCGGAAGCATAAATATAATAGTAGACTTACTCATAGACCGATCGGGCCGAAATCAATAATATGCAGCAGTGGAAACGGAACACACAGGTGGGACCTTCAGGACATGCTCACAGGTAGACAACTGGGGTTCGCGACCTAGTTCTTGACCTCTTCATCTTCTGCACCATCATGACTAGATGTATTGCTGAAGTGTAGCGATCTGACTCCTGACTCTGGATTAATTGAGTGAGTGAGGGTGAGCACAAACCACCGTACTCCGCGAGCTAATGTACAGGATGCAAATAGATAACATGCATGGCTTATCAAGGGAGGCTCGAGTTATTTTATCTGCCATAAATTGCTTTTAAAATATGATATCGGTTTTAAAACATGATACATAAAAATTTCCTGAGACCTATCAGTTTTAACTAAAACAGTTTGTACCAATGTATGAAAGAATGCAATAATAACAGCGATCCAGATTCCATCCATCGTTACATGGTTTCTACGCCATATACTAACCTTTCAGTGTTATAGCCGCTTACCTTATCACTGGGGCGACACCTAGGGCAACACAAATTAGGGCTTTTCATTGCCCATCACTTTTCCAATTCCACCCACAAAGTTTTTGAAATAGAACTATATCTGGTTAAGTTCCCATGTCCGCCCTTGACTGTGGGCACGGCAATTCGAATAATTTTCACTCTGCAGAGTGTATACACTTTACCCACAAGAGACAATCCGGCCGTTGCTCCACATGATTCCTTAGTCATGCGGTTGAGTATATCATCACAATAATTTTTTAAAATATCTGGCCCCTTTTGTCATCTCACCTTATGGGCTACTCCCACTTGCGGTGGGTCCTATACGTTACGCAGAATGTTAACCACTGATAGTAGCACATTCAGACTCCGCTCTCCACAATGCTAGCATGACAGGAAAACTTCACCCTCCACTTGGTGTCCCTTTAGGCTTCCCCTTGCCCTTGCAATATTCCACTCCTTTCCACTACCGATGAGATGAATCCGGGGGTTCAATAGATTTACTTAGCCAAGTTACAATTTGCAGACTTGTGGTTATACTGTTTTACATAGAAGGTCATGATAAGATTCAGTCCTTAGAGTTATCTGGGCGGTTCTACCACAATCCACACCTCGTGCTTCCACCGTGGCACACCATTGTACCATCCGCCCAAATATTTAAGCAAATTGGGGTTTTTGAAAGCTTAAAATATCTATATCAAATTATACTAGCCATTTTCACCCATGACTTCCCATATCAGTTTCTCATGATTAAAAGTGATGCTTATGGTATTTTGGCGCCCTCAAGTATATAAATAATACTAAGTATGGCGCATAATTATAGACTTATTTTAAAAAGGTTACCATTATAATTTCCTTAGGGTGATAAGGCTCAGATGTTTAGATGTTCCAAAAGCGGTGTAATACTAACAAGTTAAATAATGAGAATATAACTAGAATTTTAAAACAAATATATTTTTGTATATGAAATAACAACATGCAATTTGATAATTTAAAATGGAAATAAATTGTAGAAAATGTAGGTTCGACATGATCAAAGCATTGACTCGCCTTGTGCGGTTTACCACAATCTTGAGCTCACTCAAAGTTTTTTTCCATTCGATGGTCTTGAGTTCCTGGTCTTCATCTTCATCTAGACCTTGGTTTCGCTTGATCCATTGATGCTTCAGAACTCCAATTTATAATCACATGCCAAACAACAAAATACAAATAAAGGCAAATAACTCAAATGGTTCAAATAAATATGAATAAAGTCAATCTAGCTTTATTATGAGTTAATGTGTGATACCCCAAATTTTTGCATAAAGGGAAACATTAGGGATAAAGGGCGAAGTTTGCCGTCAGACTCATCGACCTTTTAGAGTATCGATTTAGTATCGCGCGCAGAGGTTCCCAGACCATCCCAGGACGGTCGGCACCGTCTAGAGAGCCGAGTAGCGCCCTCAGAGGTTCCCAAACCGCCTAGGGACAATCGGCACCGTCTCGCATTTCGGGTGTTCATCATCCGGCAAATTCTATCTTACCTTCTTACCGACTTACCGCTGCAATAAAAGAAACCCGAAGCCAGCACAACCTTGGACCAAAATGCCCCTGAGCAATCAGTTATATGAGGAAGGAATGGGAGGGCGATTCGGTCCTTTCACAAATGCAATGCAGCCCAACCATGCTCTTATATGCTAGCAAAGAACCAGCAAACCCATTTTCCCATCTCATTCTCTCCACAAGGTAAGAGCAAAGCCATTTTATTTCCCCAACCGTGAAACCAAGCCCCGTTTCACCATACTCTCCCAACCGAGAGTAGCCATAGAGAGTGAGGCCCAAACTCAAGCACACCCCCAAAGCATACCACATAGAGCAGCACAGCCAAGAAGAGAAGGGAACAAGGAGAGGAGAAGGAGCGCGGAAGAGGCGGTGGCTCAGCTCGGGTCGGCCGGATCTGGGGCGGAGGACGAGGGGAGGCCGGAGGGGAGCCCGAGGCGGCAAGCCGAGCCACCCGCGCGCCATCGTGCCACCGGAGGTGAGCCAGAGTGCGAGTGAGAGAGAGGGGGAGGTGGGGGAGAAGAAGGCGGGGGCGCCAGTGGCGGCAGGTCTCGGGCCGGCTGTACCAGGCTGCGCCACCGGAGGAGCGGCACGGTCGCGCACGCAGGAGGCACAGTAGAGGGGGAAGGCGAGGTAGGCGGAGGCGGGGGCCAGCAGAGCCACTGGCGGCGGGCCAAGGTCCGGCGTCGCCAAGTGTCGCCGCACTGCCCGGCGCCTCCCGGTTGAGCAGACGAGAGGAGGATGGGGGAGAGAGAGTGGGGAGGAGGCGGCGTCAAGGAGGAGCCAGCGGGGCCTAGCGGCCGGCGGCGAGATGGGGCCGGCGCGCCGTGCGCCGCCGCCTGGAGGGGGGCCATCCGCCCGGCCCGCGCGCCAGGGAGAGGGGAGATGAGAGCAAGGTAGAGGGGGCAGCGGGAGGGGCCGCTGGCGGTGAGGGGGGTCGCGCGGTCGGCCTTGCGCTCCGCCGCGCCGCCCCTGGGAAGGCCATTCGGCCGATTGGGAGTAAGGGAGAGAGAAGGAGCCAGGTGAGGTGGGGAGAAAAGAAAAGGAAGAGGGAAGAGAGAAGGAAAGGAAAAGAGAAAGAAAATAAAGAGAAGAGAAGAGAAGAAAAAAAAGAAAGAAAAGAAAGAGAGAGAGAAAAAAAGAAGAGATGGGTTCGGCACCTGCGCGACAAGTCCCTCAAAACCCGTGCGTTTACGCCAAGATCGGGAGTTGCGCTTAGTGTTGTCGATATCCGTTTAAGCTTTGGATTTTTGTTTAGCCGTTGAGTCGGGTTGATGTGTACGCAGGTGGAGGTCTCGGGTCGGAGCCGTCCACGCGTCATCCCCGAGGCTAACCAGGCAAGTGCATTGTAAAGCGGTGAATTCGGGTAGTGATTTCGGTTAAATTGAATGATGATGCATGGCTTACCATATTGGGGTAAGTTAAATATTTTCGGATATTGCATGTTTACCATGTTGAGGTAAGATCAATATTTCCGGATAATGCATGTTTACCATGTTGGGACAAGTTGATTATACTTGGAATGCATACTGAGAAATGATGCACGGTAAATGTTGAGACATGTCATGTTGATATGTGTAGCCGGAGAACTTGCATTGCATGCATATCATGAAAAGAGATAGCATTGGTCCACGTTGAGTGGACACTTCACGGGAGTGGAGTTGAGGTCCCCGTACGAGAAATTACGGGCTACTGAGGTCCCCGTATGAAACAGGACGGGCTTGAGGTCCTCGCATGAAACAGGGCGGGCCTGGGTGAGCATCGACGGGTGCACACTCTGCTATACCGGTATAGGCTAAAGAGTTGAGAAAGGATGCATGAGCATGTGCATGGGCATGTGCATGATGAATCGTTATCGGGACGTAAAGTGGTTAAAGGGTAAAGTGGTTAATGAAACTGGAATGAATATGGTCTAATGAATGAACCTGTTATTTGCTGTTTTGCTTTGTACTTGCTGAGTCGGTGGACTCACCCTTGCTTCGTTGTTGTTTTTAGGTGATCGTTGAGGAGGTCAAGCACGGGCGGGAGTAGCACATGAAATAACGGCACGAACTAGCAGCACTTCTGTATCACCTTTTGTCAGTGTACCTTAGCTTTTACTAGGCTAGAGTAATCACTAAAAATGCTATGATGTATCCAAACGCAGTAATATAAATAAATTCAATGTTGGCTTTAATTCTTCTAGTGTTGATGAAAAGGTAAGAGTATGCAGAGGTGGTAGCATCTTGGCCCAGAGAGTGGGCGGGGTGTTGCATAATGGGTGATTTGAGGCAAGGTTGATTGGGCGCGGAGTATTGACGGAGTCAAACAGAGCTTGAGCAAAGTGAGGAAATGACAATAGGGAAATCCACCGAGACAAATGTCAAGGAGGGTTCAGGATAAATGAATATTCATAGGAATATTCCGCTTTAGACTTGAGGATGGCTAGGCATTACCGATGGTAAAATATGATGACTCGATCTTTTTTATTAATAACTTCTTTTAATACGATGGCTAGCTCGGCTGATGGACGAACTTCTCTGCTCGGAGTCCAACGTGCCGGTGCTCAAGGTGGACAACAAGTCCGCCATTGCTTTAACTAAGAATCCTGTCTTCCACGATCGGAGCAAGCACATCGACAATCATTTTCACTTCATCCGGGAGCGTGTTGATGGATGAAAAATCATCCTCGAGCATACTCACATAGAGGAGCAGCTTGTGGACATTCTCACAAAACCACTCGAGCGCATCAAGTTCCAGGAACAGCGCATAAGGATTGGCGTCGTCAAGATTGCAGGTGAACGTAGCAAGAATTAGGGGGTGAATATTGAATAATCCAGCACACTTACCGTGGTCAAAGAGTTGGTCGTAGTGACCGTGGTCGAATAGTTAGTGAGTCAGTTATAATGACTGTGGTCGAAGAGTTAGTGATAGCGGCCGTGGTCGTAGTCATAGCGGCCATCGCTGTAGTTGTAGAGGCTGTGGTCATAGTTGTGGAGGCCGTGGCCGTAGTCGTAGCAGCCGTGGTCGTAGAGAGTACTGTAGTAGTCACGGTGGGTGTGGTCGAAAGATCACTGTAGCAGTCATAGCAGGTGTGGTCGTGGAATTACTGTAGCTGTTGGACACGTACTTAGTCCACGCAAGAACACGCTTTTCGTTATCTGTTAACATCGTGTGTGGCATGGCCTGTGTCCGTGGGATTGTGCAGGTAGGTTGTGGTCATCGTTGTAGAGGTTATGACCGTAGTCGTAGCGGCCATGGTCGTAGAGAGTACTGTAGTAGTCGTAGTGGGTGTGGTCGAAAAGATCACTGTTGCAGCCATAGCAGGTGTGATCGTGGAATTACTGTAGCTGTTGGACACGTGCTTAGTCCACGCAAGAATGCACTTTTCGTTGTCTGTTAACATCGTGTGCGGCATAGTCTGTGTTCGTGGAATCATATAGGTAATGACAGATAATAAGGGTGGCTTAACCATCAAAGTCAGATTAGGATGTTTTTAAAATAGCAATCTAATACAATAGAGAAGCTATTCAGTTTTTCAGTATCATAAAAACTCTTATGTTTTTGTTCTGTATTTTTAACTCGTGTGTTTTGTACGTGAACTCAGACATGTTAATCGGCTGAAGTTCATAACAATTTTCCACGTCAGAGCATACGTGCCGATCAGAAATTCAGAACTTGCTATGTGACACTTTTTTTCTCTCCATATTACAAAGTAGACGCATTGTTCGCGGGGAAAATTGAATATATAGGACCCAGTTGAGAGCACTTTGTTAAAATAGGACCAAGTTATTTGCACTTGTGAATATAGGACCGAGTTGGGCAACTTCTTGAAAATAAGGTATTTTTCGCATTTTAATTGCATTTTCATTTTCCAAACTGGGTTTTGCCCCTTTTGCCCCTCCTCCCTCCCACTGCCGGCCGCTCCCTCGCCGCGCCGCCGCTCCCCCGCGCCGCGCCGCCGCTCCCCTGCGCCGCCCCGCCCTGCGCCGCCGCTCCCCCGCCCCGCCCCGCGCCGCGCCGCCACTCCCCCGCGCCGCCTCGCCGCTCCCCCGCCCCGCCCCGCGCCGCACCGCCGCTCCCCCGCGCCGCCCCGCCCCGCACCGAGGCGAGGCGGCGCGGGGGAGTGGCGGCGCGGCGCGGGGCGGGGCGGGGGAGCGGCGGCGCAGGGCGGGGCGGCGCAGGGGAGCGGCGGCGCGGCGCGGGGGAGCGGCCGGCAGTGGGAGGGAGGAGGGGCAAAAGGGGCAAAACCCAGTTTGGAAAATGAAAATGCAATTAAAATGCGAAAAATACCTTATTTTCAAGAAGTTGCCCAACTCGGTCCTATATTCATAAGTGCAAATAACTTGATCCTATTTTAACAAAGTGCTCTCAACTGGGTCCTATATATTCAATTTTCCCATTGTTCGCGTGCACACATCTGTACACACGAGTGCGTCTTAGCATATATAGATCAAATATAAATCCGTGATCTCGCTAGTTCGGCATGAGACACGCGTCATTTTCCCACGTGGCAAGACCTTCAACCATCAACCGGTACGATGCCTACGTGATTCTTCATTTCTTGACTCGTAGGATTTTTCTTGCACTGCAAATGTGATCCTACAAGTCAAGAAATGATGAGGTAACCAATACGCCATTGATCCATCTCTATCAACAATCTACAGTTGCACGCACGGCCTGCACCCTCACCGGCACCGGCGGTGCATCGACCGCTGCAACGCACCCTTCCCTCTCCAGAGGCGCCATTGCCGGCTTTCCCTCCAGCGACGACACCTCCTCATGACCACCTTCCCTCACGTACGGGTTGTCCGCCTCCACGTCGTACAAGTTGCCCGTCCTCACCTCCTGCGCCAGCGCGCACGGCGCGCAGAAGAGCCATTTGGCGTAGTCCGCCGCCGCGGGCCGCCCGCCGCACGTGGGCCGGTCGGCCGGCAGTCCAAACCGCCTCCTCATCTGCGCTCGCCAGAACCCTCCGTACATCAGGCCGAGCACGGACAGCAAGGCCCCCGCGGCGCCGACGAGGAACCCGAGCGTGGCGTCGCGGATGTTGAGCGCGGCGACCGCGAACACCAGCACCGGCGCGGCGCAGAGGAGGGCGAACGTGAAGACGTGCACGTACATGTTGCCCAAGCCCAGGCGCTCCATGTTCCACCCGAACACGCAGAATGTGCACGACAGGGACAGCACCGCCACCGTGGGGTCGTCGGCGAGGTCGAACAGTCCGCCGGCCCATTCCGGCTTGGTGACCACTACCCTGCAGCTGCCACTGCTGTATTGCGCCTTCAACGCCATGCCATTCGTCGACGCGTCGTGCTGCACCGCGGGGGCCTCCTCGTCGGTGGACGCTGGGAGCACGATCTTTCGCCCGAGAGGGCCGTAGGTCATGTACAGGCAAGCGACGACCGGGGCGCCGAGGCCGAGCGCCATGAACAAGTTGACGGCCCAGTCGGGGCGCGTATCGGTGCGGAAGAACCAGAAGAGCGCGCAGTAGGCGTACTGCGCGAAGCACGTGGCGTGGAGCAGGAGCACCACGGCCGCGACGTGGAGGCGCTGGCGCTGCAGGCCGGCGGCGGCAGCGCCGTTCTTGCAGTAAACGCCGCAGAGCTCGGCGACGTCGGCGGCGCACCAGCGGAGGAGGAGCATGAGGTGGTGGCAGAGCTGCGGGTGCTGGTAGACGCACATGATGGTGAAGAGCGCGTTGAGCATCTGGTTGGCCACCTCCGTCCAGCGCCGGCGGCGCGAGGCGTCTGGTACGGCTGAGTTGAGCGCCCCCGTCATGAGTAGGAAGACGAAGGCGACGCCAGCGGCGACGAACGCGAGCCAGACGAGCAGCGCGGCGTTCCTGGGGTGCCTGCCCCAGGCGAGGCACTTGGCGCGCAGGGCGCGCCAGTCCACGGTGCGCGCGAACGCCGGAGCGCGGAGGAAGCGGCCGGTCGCAGGGCCAGGGGGTGCTGCTGCATGCTTGGTGGAGCGCGTGCGGAGGCTGGCGACATGCCTGAGGAAGGCGAAGCGGGCGGTGAAGCCGAAGCGGTGCAGCCATTCCTTGGAGGGCGTGGCCCTGAGGAAGTCGAGGAACCTCGCCTCGTTATTGCTGCGGTGGTCTTGCAGCGCAGTAGCAATGGCATCATCGTCGCCATGGCTTTGCTGCTTGGGTGATCCCTCATGCGACTCCATGTTGGTAACAAGAATCTAAACTTCGATTAATTACCTTGTCTAGTACTTCTCCTAGCTTAGCTTGTTCAGTGATCCCTGATCCTTGTACGTAGCAGCAGCTAAACACTAGTTGTTCTTGCTCTTTGTACTGCTAATAGTTGCAGCGTTGTATATGGGTCACTGGGTGTTAATATACGTAGCAAGGGACGTACTATATTTTTTAGCTGTGCGCTTTGATTGAACCATATGTGGCATGCTGGCATGTAGTGTTATACTATCAGGCTTGTACATCAGCTCTTGTCAAAGTTGGCATGCAGGTTGCTGCTGAATTCCTATTTTCCTGTTTACTGCACTCCACAAGAGAATGAATGGGTCAAAAAAAGATGAAGAATTCCAAGAGGAGGATGCTGTTGATCCTAGTCTCATCATCCAAATGAAGGAATCAATGTTGGCATGCCGCTAGGCTGGCTACTCAATTCAGTCGAGTTCATTTCAGTTTTCAGGTGCATGCGACTGCGACGGCCATGACTGTCTGCGCGCACTATGTCCCGGCCTGCCTGCCGTATGAATTAGAGAAAATATACGTGACCTCACCTGTCGATGTGCCCCGGCCGGCCAGCACTGCCTTGTACAGTTGGAGTTCGTCAGACTGGACCGAGCCAACACAGGACAAGATCTGCTTCCATCACCCAATTCCCAATGACTATGGCACAGCGACTATTTTTTCCCTTCATTTTCAATTACTTTTTTACCCTATAACTTTAGATAACCGAGAGTATAACTTCAGAAAAAGTGAATTAGTACACTACAACTTTAGATAATCGAGAGTACAACTTCAAATGACTGATAGATAAAAACTTTTCAGTCAACTATGCAATAGCAAAACCGATTCTCAATACGTACCTGCCACAGAAATTAACAGTTCTAGATTTTTGGTTTTTTTCTCCAGTTTTTGGCTTCTGATTTGTAGTTCACTATTCCTTAATTTCGTTTTTTTAGTTTTTTTTGGCTTTTTTCGTATCCGTTTGCATTGCCTGTAATGAGTTAACCTGTTTTTTTCCTATTTTTAAATTTTTTAGATTTAATTATGCCAAAAAATTCATCAGCAAGTACAATACAAAATAAATCAATTACTATGCAAAATAAAACATAAGTCAGTTTATTTCAGCTGAACTGAGTGGCCCTGTATGAGTCGGGCTCACAAGAAATATACAGTTCTTTCTTTCAGCACGCCATACAGGACTAACAATTCCTCTTGTTTTGGCCTGAAGGTCTGAAAATTTAAGCGCGTAAAAGAAAAGAAGTGTGTTTCGAAGAATATCTGTTAATAGTTCTTTTTTATATGAACATGTAATCAATAGATCAAATGCCCATTCCGCCCTTCTGCGCTGATGAGGAAATAATGCAGCAGAGGTGACTGTTTCAGAAGGTCCCAGGTAGCATGAGAGGGCAAAGCTGCGTTTCATCATATACTGATATTTCTGCTGTATCAGAAACCCAACCCAACTTGATTCATTTCCAAACTTATTTTTCCTTCAGATTTCTTTATAGGTTCAGATTTCATTACTCTCTCTTTTCTTTTTGGGTGGGGTGGTAGGGGTGGTTGTTTTATGGGCGCAGATTCTCTGACCCAACGTCACCTGACTTACGTCAGAGAATCCGGGCGGGTTGTTTTATAAGACAATTCATATGCTTGTTGATCATAACACCACAGCAAAATTTGTTTCTAAAACACAGGATACACCGACTAAACTGAAACAGACATATATGGTGGTATTAGAGCTTTACTGTTTCCAAACTGCAATTGCAGCCGCAAATTACAAATGTACAATTCCTTCTGAATCTTGTGTACCTTTATGTCACTATGTATATCTATCTGTATATGCACCGAACTGCAAAGAATCGACTTCCTCTTACAGATCCAACAAAAATGGAGAAAAAGGAGTGATCCACAGCATCTACATCCTATCTGCATTTTCAATGCCTCCCTAATGAATAAATCCCCTTGTGTACAAAAGAATGAGTAATGACACCAAAGTGACCATATTGATCAGTTTCTTCACCTTCTCCACCCTACTTCCATCAGACAAATATGTCAATGGACTAGGCTCAACATCTTCCAGCAACTCTCGATTTGACGCCAACAAAGATACATCTTCCACTCTCAGCGATATCGGAGCAGGTGAATCGATCATCTCATCACGAACAGCACTGCATTCTTCAGATTTATCACCTTCCACTTGTACGACCACAACCTGAACTGGTGGAACCATTATTTCATCATGAACAACCACCAGATGATCATTTGATCTTGATCCCTGTGACACAGCAATCGTGTCAGGTGCACGGAATTCAGCATGATGATGTGACGATAACGATGGCTGCCTCTCGTCACCGTAATCGACAACCTTCCGGTAGAAGCTCTCGCCGTCGATGTCGTAGGAGCTCGCCGTGCGCACCTCCTGCGCCAGCGCGCACGGCCAGCAGAAGAGCCACCGGGCGTAGTCCGTCAGCGACTTTGAGCCACAGCACGCCCTGCTCCCGGGGAGCGCAAACTTCTTCCTCATCTGAATCCTCCAGTACCCGCCATAGAGCAGCCCGCACACGCAGAGCAGCACCCCGGCGCCGCCTATCATGTCGCCAATGACTATGTCGTGGATGTGGAGCGCCGAGACGCCGAACACCCACAGTGGCGCGAAGCACAGCAGCACGAATGTGGCAATGTGCACGTACATGTTGCCGAAACCGAGCCTCTCCATGTTCCACCCGAAGACGCAGAAGGTGCAGAAGACGGAGAGCCACCCCGCCGCCGCGTCGCCGCCGCAGTCGAACATGCCGCCGGCCCACTCCGGCTCGATCATGACCTGCCCCGTGGTGAGGCGTTGGGTCACCGTGCCCGCGTCTGAGCACGCGAGGTCGCACTGCAGGTCTTTTCCTAACGGGCTGCACACCGTGTACACGACGGCGACGACCGGTGCGGCCACGCCGAGCACGAAGAAGCCGTTCTCGACGAGTTCAGGGCGCGTTTTCTTGGTGTAACCCCAGTAGAGCCAGCAGAGCACGTATTGGCAGGCAACGGTGAGGTGGAGCAGCGCCACGACGACGGCTAAGTGGGCGCGCTCGACGGGGCGTGGGCCGGCGCCGTCCTTGCAGTAGGCTGCGCGCAGCTCGGCGACGTCGGCGGGGCGCCAGCGGCAGAGCAAGAAGAGGTGGTGGCAGAGGGCGGGGTGCTGGTAGAGGCTCATGAGCGTGAAGAGCGCGTTGAGCACCTGGTTGTTGATCTCGATCCAGTGGTTCCTCAACGCCGCCGTCGGGAACGCGCGGTCGAGCAGGCCGAGGAGTAGCAGCACAAGCATCGCGCCGGAGACGCCGACGCAGAGGAGCCAGAGGAGCAGCGCGATGTTCATGGGGTTCTTGATCCATTCCTTGCACGTCGAGCGCACAGAGATCCAGTCGACGGTGACGGCGGCGCTTCGGGCCGAAGGATCGTCGGCTTTGCCGGGAGTTCCGAACCAGAAATCGAGCTGCCTGAGCCAGTCCGACCGGTGAGGCTTGTCGAGGAGTTGCTCGGCGAGCGGCGGCACCTGGACTCTGTAGCTGCTGAGCACCGGGGTCGACGGGGTGTGCACGTCGGCGTCGCCATCTTGTGCGGTTGGTGGCGCATTGCTGCTGTCACAAGAAAGCACCATTGCAAAGCGCCCCTGAACCCGCAGGACAGAAAATTTCAGGAGGACCGAGATGACAAGATTCTGACCAAAAAAACTTCGGGATGTTCTATCAAGATTTCTTTTTTCTTTTTTAATGTGAGTAGCCTAACTACTTGTTATTGGGGGTAAGGGATTAATCTTGCGTGGTAAATTTGGGGACAGAACAATTTGGATCCAAAATTGCCCAAGAAAAGAGACCGACACTAGCAAAGCCTCCGTGCAAAATCAGAAATTTCGGTTCCCTATATCATGCTTTTGGTTTTGCCTATGAACTATCGAGTAATTAGCTCCAGGAATCAATGAAAGATGCTGCAAAGCAGCAAGGAGCCTGAAAAGACCAAGAACTCCTCAGTACGGAGAAAGATAGAGACTGTTTCAAGACTGAACAACACGCAAAGGAAATGAAGGCTTACCTTCAAGAAGAATGGAGCCTTGATGCAAGAAGACGGATTAGTTAATCTCGGAGCTGCAAGAAGGCGAGGAAGGGATAGTTGATTCTGTCCATGGAATGGAATGGAAGAAGGGGGGAGGAGAGAGAGGGAGGGAGGTTCCAAAGCAAGTTCTAGGAACAACCTCCTCAGACACGCACGGCTCCACACTCCCTTAATTCGCAACCAGCCCTATTTAAATATCCCTTAATGCACAGCTCTGTCTAAACCAGCCCTATTTAGGCCCTGTTTGGCACGGCTCCACTTCACAAGTGGAGCTGTTTTTTTTTGCTTCAACTCCACGAATAGCTTCACCGGTGGAGCTGGAGCTGTTTTGGTAGACTATTTGGCAAAACAGCTCCACCTGTTTTATCATGCATGGTTGAGAGATGTCAATTGTCCAATATACCCCTGTCTATTTGGCTTGTAGTAACATCAAGAGCCGGTGGCAGATCGCGTAAATTCACGAAAGTACAAGGGCAGTGGCATGCGGACCTGCGGATGGAGCCGGGTGGAGCTACTTTTTTCAGCTCCATCTCATACATATCTTTTGTCTCAGCAGGTTTTAAGGGACTCCTTGGGTGGAGCTATTTTGTTTTACCCCATTTGGCACAAAACGGCTCCAAACAGCTCCAGAAGCCGGTGGTGGAGCTGTGCCAAACGGGGCCTTAATTCGCAACACAGCAACTAGAGGTTTCCTTTTTTTAATCATTTTTCGTTCAAAAAACATAGGAAGTAACCAACTAACATCGACTTGGTTCCTTTAGGCTTTGGCTATACCTAACAGCTTACATGGATTTGGTTCATGTTATATTAATATAGAGATTTAGACATGTTCCTAGCAGCTCCTCTAAGTTAAACGAAGTGGCTTCTAAAGATAATTTGTATAAGTTATTTGTAGGAGTTTATTCTTGCTTATTTAGATCTTTTCGTGGTTTATAACTTTTTTTAGTGTTTAACACTGTAGCTGTCTTATTTTACACTGTAGTTGCTAGTGGCTCTTTGGTGTAATTAAATTTTAAAAAATTAGAAATAGAAAAAATAGATTAGCCTATCACGGATAATACAAACGAATGCAGAAAAAAAGAAAATACAAAAGGCCTAAAAAAACCATAACACTTTGCAAGAGCCAGGGTCTCACGAGTCATGTGCAATACTAATGGGGATTTCAGAGTAATGTAGAACGCATTGACACTTGATAGTGAATCAGTGTGAGTTCTTGGCCAATTTGGCTGTGGCACGGCAATGCCGTTTTTGATCCTCTCTCGTGCATAATGCCCGATCTGGCCCTCTCGCACGGCCAGGGAGCGCGCTTGGGGAGGTGGTGCGGCCGCGGAAAGCACGAGGAGGAGGTGGCACGGTCGAGGAGGAAGCTGCCGAGCCAATGCCCTTGGGGTAGAAGACGTCGAGCGAGGGCGTGGCGTGAAGAGGGCAGAAGCAGTGGCGAAACCACAAGGAGGAGGCGCACGAGGTCCGATGGCGACAACAACGGCACGGCACCTCCTCCTCCCGTCGATGTGCATTGCTCCCTCGCCACGCTCCTCGTGCGCAGCCCGACCGTACCACCTCCTCGTGTGCATCCTGACCACGCTACCTCTCTCGTGCGCTTCCCAACAGCGCCATCTCTCCTCGCGTGCTCTCAGCCACACGAGGGGCTAGATCGAGCGATACGTGCAGGAGGGAACAAAAACGGAATTGCCGTGCCGCGGGAGGCCAAATTGGCAAAGAATTCGGTCAGTGCTGACGTGCGTACCGAGTCAATACATTTGCGTCTTGAGTCTGGTCAGTCTAGGTTGTCTTGACATGGTCAGGCTTGGGCGGTTGCTACTACTCGCTCTGTTTGCATTTGTTTATCAATGTCAGACTTTGAATTTTGGCCATTGCTTTTTAAGCAGCATAAAAGCAAATAGCTTTAAACATCGAATACTAGTAAAGCACTTTTAATTACAAATATAAAGATACCATTTTTACGTTACGTAATTAGATATTTTAAAAATTATTGTTGATCAAGGCTTGTCAATCAAAATCAACGGTGATAAGTAATCCAGTACTCTTCTCCGGTTAATTTGGAACGCAGCAAAGTCAATTTGAGGCTCCAGAATCGTACACGAATATTAATACGTACTCTACGATATATTGTGCGTGTTCAGCTGCCACACCGGACTTCGGTGACATTTTGGCAGATTTGACACTGAAAGCCCAGTCCGTCTGTTTCATTTCAAGAAGTTGGAAAGTGTCGGAAATATTGGAGGCTAGGTGGTGAGCTTCTGGTTTATTTTTCACTATTTATAAATTTCGTCTTTTTTTTGAACTTTTGGTTTTTTGTTGAGCTTTTTTACTGGTTTTTTTCTCGTATTTATTTGTATTATACGTAATGGGCTAACATATTTTTTTATATTTTTTAATTTAATTATGCTAAATAAGCCTATGTCAGCTACAGTGTTTTTTCAGCTAGCTACAATGCTTTTCAGCTATAAGCCACTCAAAATAAGCCAAAATGATCACACCGTAAGGCCATGCATTATAGACCTTCTCTTGACCATCTCTAAAGTGTTCAATTTACTTAAAGACATTATTAGAACAACATCTTCAACAGTTTATCTCTAAAATTAATTTATCTAAATATTTTATAATATTTTTTTTCATATTTTCTCCTCATACTTTATTACTATTTATATTGGTGTGTGTGCTGAAGTTATCTCTTACATAAAAGATAGTATTTTTCTCATCTTCTGTACGTAAAAATTTACTGAAGTGGTATAGATAAAAGGCAGCTAAATTGGCAATATTAAAGATTCCCTAGCGGACGTTCGGCGGCCACTAATAATACAATCAGTGTACAGCCGGCTCGGACATGGTCTCCAACCAAAAACCGGCAGTGTTTCTGGTACAAGCCAATCCGACGTAATCCACGAGCAACAGCATTACTCTCTCTCCCGTAATATACATGTATACCTAGAAGATGCATTATGTAAGTAATATTTAATAAAATTAGATTATATTTGTCTCTAATAGAAAAAATAATACTATATCTATCTAATAGAAATAAACGTAGTTCAATTTTATTAAATATTATTTAAATAGTTTGATTTCCAGTATGTATACTGAAATTATATTGCTAGACGGAGGTAGTATTACTTTTCCAGTTTCCTAGCTAAGTAGCTAGCTAGGGCAATGCTGCCTCTGACCGTAAACAGGATTTTTGTTCGTCTTTCCGTTTCCATTTCCTTAATACTATCTTACCAGACATACGAGCCGAAGGATTCCGCGCAAGAGGAGGCGTCACGTCGCCCCTGCGCGCGCTGCGCCCGGCGCGTGGACGCCGAAATTCGGTACGGTCGGAAGAGGCAATTTCCTGTGTTTTCCGAAAATTACGTAAAGGTCCTTTTCCCTCGCAAAAAGGTCCCTACCAGTTTTGTTTTTTTAAAAACATCCCTTCACTTCACCGAAATTTTGTATCCTTTACAGGATAGCGCTCCGTAGTTTTCTAAATTACGTACGGGTCCTCGTTTATTTACGTACAGGCCCTCGATTGTTTACAAAAAACCCTTTTGCTTTTCCGAAAAGACGCATGTGTTCTCGTTTTTTTTCCCACTTCACTGAAATTTTGTATCCTTTGCAGGATAGCACCCCGCAATTTTCTAAATTTCGTACGGGTCCTCGTTTATTTACGTACAGACCCTCAATTTTTTTACGAAAAAGACCTTCGGCTTTTCCGAAAATACGCACGTGTCCTCGATTTTTTTAAAAAAGTTTCTCACGAATTTTCGCCTCTTTTACTTCGACCCATACGGTGGCTGGCGTGGCGTGTCGCCACGCCTACGTGGCTAGTATATATTACAGCCGGCAGACTCTCTGGCCGGCAAGGCCATCCACGTGTCAGCCTCCGCGAAACAGTCCGCAAAGATTTGGTAATTACGTTTAGGTCCCCAATTTTTACAAAAAGGTCCCTAGATTCTTACGAAAAAGCCCCTCCACTCTCCTTTTATTGCGAAAAGGCCCTCGATTTTTTGCAAAAAACCCCTACGCTTTCGTTTTTCTGTGAATTTTCGCCTCTTTTGCTTCGGTCCACATGTTGGTTGACGTGGCATGGCGCCACGCCTACGTGGCTAGTATAACAAAAAGATGGGGGAAATTGTGTGCCTGGGGGACCATTTGGCGACACACCCCACCCCACCCAAAAAAACTTGGAAAGGTTAGGAGAGATGGAGTGGTTACCTGGTTGGGCCACGGAACTGGCAAACTCATCAGCCCACTTAGCTTCCATCCAGCCCACAAGAACACCTAAAAGCCACTGCGTTGTCAAACTATTCCTTATTCCTCTTTGTTTTTCTTCTTCCCTTTTTTGCCAGGATGCATAGCTGTCCCTCTCTCTCAAAAAGAAAATAAAAGAAAAGAAAAGAAAAAAGAGAGCATAGCTGCCTCACTTGTCACACACAAAATAAGTTACTGTCTCACATGACTACTTGAGTTTCCCTTCCCAGCGGTGGAAGCATACAGAAGCTAGCACCAATATCTCTGAATCCATATCCATCCTGCTGTATATAATATAATCATCAGGAGGGAGACTAGAACGATACTAGTGCATCTGGTGCGTGGACATCACGTAATTGATTGCTATCTCACGCCTCCTGTAATACATCACATAATGCAGACTTAGGCATTCTGCGTTGTGCAAGTAAGAAACTGACATAATCCGCGAGAGAGAAGCTGAATAAAGCATGGGCACAGCAGGATCTCGATCATGCGATTCCAAACCAGATCCAATATTGATTTAATTTATGGACCGGATGAATATGAAACAAATGCGTGCAATGTATAAATTGAATGCAGTGTATTGTTAGATATAGGCCACTGTTCAGTTGGAGTGCTCTGCATTATCCAACAACCACTTTCATGAATGATAAAGATTCAATGTATTTTACTGATAACTAAAATTCAGTGCTGACCAAAACAACAAGTTGCAAATTTAAGCTTGTATATGCTTTCAATTTTCGTGAACTGCCGCACCGTGCTGTAAAGATATACTTTAGGAGTCGAATAGTTTCTGCTGCATGGACCACGAACCAGCTGTTTCAAGTTTTTGTGATCCATCTTTTTGAGTGAAAAGCAGCAAGCAACACTACCAATGCACAGCTACAAGGACAGGACATGAGATATAGGTGGTGATCGGTTCGGCTGAAAAGCTCATGGCTTATGGCTGAAAACACTGTAGCTGGCTGAAAAAAGCACTGTAGTTGATAGAGGCTTATTTAGCATAATTAAATTTAAAAAATTTTAAAAATATGTTAGCCCATTACGTATAATACAAACAAATACGGGAAAAAAAGAACCGGCAAAAAAGCTCAACAAAAAGCCAAAAGTTCAGAAAAAGACGAAACTTATAAATAGTGAAAATTAAGCCAGAAGCCGAAGCCGAGTTGATCATGACCATATACAGGGGCAGTGCGTGATATATATATATATATATATATATATATATATATATATATATATATATATATATATATATATATATATATAAGGGACATTGAAATGGCATCAAGCCTCTCTGTCGTTAGATTGCTTTTAGATGCGTGCAGGTGCAATATATCAGGTAAACCTATTAAGATTCATTAATTCGAAAATGCATCAATTTGGAAAGGAATCAATCATAGATGGAAAGTTTTAATTATGGAGCTTGGGCACCATGGTGCCCCTGTTATTTTGCCTATACCATGGTACCCGGGCACCAAGCCTCTCTGCCTTTATATTGCTTTTAGATGCGTGCTAGTACAATAGTATGGAAAGGAAATCATTAACATGGATAGAAAGTCTTAATCATGGATGAAAAATCTCACTCATAGATGGAAAGTATTAATCATGGAGCCTGGGCACCATGGTGTCCCTGTTATTTATACTATATAGAGAGAGAGAGAGAGAGGAAAATAGTTTCATACTCTTGGGAGTATGTACTTCACTTCTCGTATACTGCTTTAATAGTATTGTTATATCTTTTTATCTATTTAGGCATATTCTAATAATGAATATAATATACTCCAAAGTGAGTTCCTTCATAAAATCTACTTTTTATAGCATAATTTGTGTATATATTCATTTTACGTATGAAAAAGGATGTATAGCAAAAATAATGGGTTTCGATGAAAATTTTTCAACAAAGTCGTATTAGAGTATATTAGAATTAGTATTAAAGCATACTGAAAATGATAAAAAGATATAAAATATTTATTTAAATGGTATATTACAAGTTAGAGTATGTACTCCTAAAAGTAAGGAAAAGACTTCACAAACATATATATATCAGTTGGCCTTTTAGATCAAATGAGGTCCACGTCCCCTCGATGAGGAAAGTAAGTTAAGATAAGCTTAGAAAGAGGTGTCGAGTTTTTCACTTTCTTTAGGCCAAAAAAACGACCTCAAGTCCTGCATAGTATAATTGGCGATTGTTTGTCGCCATTTAGGCATGAGTTCAGTTCATGGAAGGCAACATGTGAGTACAAATGAAGCTTTGTACCTTTTTTTTTTGAAGGGGAAGCTTTATACCTTTTGATTGATTAAGTGCACAATTATAGTGTAATCCGTATTAATTACATATAATCTGGTGTAGAAATGATGCACGGAAGCTATATGAAAAATAACAGGGGCACTATGATGTCCAGGCTCTATGATTAAGACTTTTCAATTTCCATCCATGATTGATTCAACATACTAAATCAATGAATTCCTTTCCGAATTAATACCTCTTGCACGCATCTAAAAGCAATCCAAAGACAGGGAGGCTTGGTGCTCAGACACCATGGTGCTCCATTTCAGCACCCTTGGAGCATATCTAGTGCTAATGGCTATTTCAGTGCTAAAGGGTGTGTGTGTATACATATATTCTCAGAGCAAGTCCACATGATTAATATAATATTGCGCACACGTTATCATCTATACATATCTTTGGAGACGATCGCACCCAATTACTGACAGCATACAGAAAAGAACATTGGATATTAGACACGGCCCGGTAGATAACATTTTTTTGTTCAAATCCATGAGAGAGACAGAGAGAGAACATTGTAGCAAGAAACTAAGGCAGTCTAAATATTTTAGATGTGTAATAGATTATATGAGGCCTATGTATGTATACTTACGGAGCTTAGAAAAGTCATATCTATGTCTCAAATATCAAACATGCATATATGGCACATAAAACAAGTTAGCAGGTGCCAGCTCCCCCTGGTCCATGGAAGAATTGGGTAAGGGTAGTTAAGAAAACTAGCTAGTTCATTGCACATGTGCTAAAATGCAACTTGGCCTTGATCAACTCGGCTTCGGCTTCTGGCTTATTTTTCACTATTCATAAGTTTCGTCTTTTTCTGAACTTTTGACTTTTTGTTGAGCTTTTTTGCCGGTTCTTTTTTTTCCCATATTTGTTTGTATTATACGTAATGGGCTAACATATTTTTATATTTTTAAATTTTTTTAAATTTAATTATGCTAAATAAGCCTCTGTCAGTTACAGTGCTTTTTTCAGCCAGCTACAGTGTTTTCAGCTATAAGCCATGAGCTTTTCAGCCGAACCGATCACCACCTTAAACAATTTGACAAATGATATTATTATGGTACGTAACATCAAGTCGTCAATTATCAAAGGTTCAGTAGTACACTATACTTGAACAAAAGTGACAGCGAAATTAATGGTAAATAATATATGTAGTATATCAAGATTGACCGACATGTACGTTCTTAGTAAATAATTGGCTAGCTAGGGACATTTCATCGCCACCATGCATACATGGACTTTGAGCTAAGGTGGCATTCGCGTTACTTTTTACTGATGGTTTTTTTATTATGATATATAGTTAAAAATAAATAGTAATAGTTGAAATAAGTAATTTTAAAAAAGGGGATGAGCAGTGAAAAAAGAGAGGAAGAGACATTGGCAGGGCCACAATAGTTCATGGGGGTGCAGTTGCACCCTCAAAATTTTTGCAAAAAAATTCAGTATATACCTTCTTAATACACAAAATATACACTACACATACTAATATACTTCTGGCAGCCTATTAGGCTCAACAGAATCAAGCCTAATCTAAGCCCAAGTGCCAGCCTCACTTCCTCAAACCAATCCATGATATACATCAACCAGACAGCAATTGTGCCCTATCTAGCCGCCGAGCTTGAGCTTGGGCACGCAGCTCACGTGTAGGTGCAGCTCATCACCGCCGCTGCACTCCCTGGAGGCTTATTCTGCTCAAGTTGAAAAGGCACAGAAGCATCCTAGGAGCAGTTGGTATGTAAGTTTTTCTATGTTAACTTTTATATACTCAAACTTGCAATGTAGTAAAATGGTACTTCTACATATTATTTAGTTTCAAGTCATTTACTTATCATTGATGAATCTAACTTCTGCTCATCCCTTAAATTATAAACCGCATTTGAAGTTGCTACAAAACAGTATTCAAATATAAAAATTCAAGGGAAAACAGGCAACTGTTATGCCAATGTTTGTTAAGATTTTCTATACTCAAACTTCTAAGGTAGTAAATCATAACAGATATGTATATTTTTTTTAAGTTCTCTTGAGTTATTTCTTCATTTTGTCATCTCTTTAGCTCTATCATCATTTTTATGGATAATTTAAATTCTCTTGAGCTTCTTTCTATAGAGAATATAGGTTTACATATAACAAGATTATTTATCCCAAATGATAATTTTTAGAGAGATTTTCAACAGTAGTTTGGCAAAATTTAAATATGAAACTTGAAAATTTGCCTATAAGAAAATCAACATGTAATAACATCTTTATGATATTGGAGTATATCTTAAATTCACACCCCATCAAAAAAATTCCTGGCTCCGCCACTAGGAAGAGATACATATGTATGATGGGAGTGAGGAATGAAGTATATGATACACCCATAAGATCTCTGTCTTATCCCCGGAGTAAGACAGTAGAAAGAGGAGTCGAGAAACTGTTTCAAGAAGCTAGACGTTTATATTGATTTTTGACGCATAAGATAAGAACAAAAATCAATATAAATAGATCATAAATGAATAAAGAGTGATCTAGCCGTGGGTCTAGTCCAGGAGCGAGCTCGATGAGCGTCCGATCATCACCGGCTGGCTTGCCGGCGAAATTAAGAAAGCGATCATCGATGAATCAGTTGCATGCATGCACCTAGCTAGCTTCCGGCCGGCCGAGCAGAGCAGATAATTAATTAGAGCTGGACGAAGACCGGTGCCGCTCGGCAAGTGAGCAGTCTCTGCAGGCAAGTGCACGTCAGCCAGCAAGCTATGGATACCGGTACGAAAGAAATTGGAAAGCGACCCCCACGGTAACGAGCTCGATCGATCGCTCCAGAAGTCAATACGCACGAGGAGGCACGAAAATCAGACACCTGCATTATTAGAGTTTTTTTAATAATATATTTTTTATCTTAAATTATATTAATATACCTGTGTTTTTTTATTTTACACTAATGACCCTCTTTCGCTCTGCCATTGAGCAATTTGAGCTAGTCATCCAACGGCTAGGCGATAAGTGTCTAAGTTGCTCAACGATTAAGCGACTTGGCTAGTCGGCCAACGGTTGAACGACAAATGTCAAAGTAGCTCAACCGTTGAGGGACATGGACACTTGTCACCTAACTGTTGGGCGACTAGTCCAAGTCGCTTAACGTGTATTAGTCGCTTAACGGTTGAGCGACTTAGACACTTATCGTCTAATCATTGGATGCCTAACTCAATTCGCTCTTGAGCGATAGAGAGCTATTAGTGTAAAATAAAAAGTGTTGGTATATTACTTTAATCTAAAATAAAAAATATATTATTTTAAAAAGATTCTACTTTATTAACTAGGGGCGCCGTACGTCATTCCTTCCGTCTCAAACCTGTCACTTAAAGAATATATATATATATCGCTTAACGAATATTTTTATACTTTTTATCTTTTTAAATATATTTTAATAATAATTCTAAGATAGTTTAAAGTGAGTTTTATAACAAAAAATACATCTGATATATATAAATGCATCGGCCTCTGCTCCCTCGCTATAAATGCACGGTGCTCCTGACAGACAGACATTGGCATCTAGCTCCATGCATGGTTGCATTTGAGAGGATTAGTTTTGCAGTTTTGCTTTCGCTGATCGAGCTTGGAGTGAGAGAGATTGAAAGGGGAGGTGGGGTGTGTAAGATGGAGAAGCAGGGCACGTGCATTGCTAAGCTAAACTACTAATGTTAAGCTAAATCTATTTTTCTAGAGAAGCTAAATATGTTCTAGTTTAGCTACATGTTCATGTGCCCCTCTTCTCCACCCTGCACATCCCACCTGATTTCGCCGTTCCTTGGTGCGTCTGGTGAAGGAATTAGACCATCATGAGCACCTGTCTGAGACTCTGAGATTACTACTGTTCTTCAGCATTTCCAATGGAGTTCCTACCATTTCATCCAGCATTAGTTGAGCAGGTAGCCAGGTACTGGTATCTGCCCATTGATCACAGTGGTGCAGATTTCTTGATTATTATTATTTTTTGTAAGATTAAGCATTCTTTATAGGGAGGAATAACCTAGGCATTTTACAGGCTTCTTGAGAGAGAAGTTACTACTGCTTTGTTGAAGCACTGTAGTTTTTATATAATTCATTGATATATTCTAGGGGCGTGCTTCCACACTACTTTAGTAAACAAAATGAGCGTGAACTTAAAAGATATACTCATTAAGAGGTTAAGATCTCAATCTGTGTTACTTTGTTTTGTTCCAAGGGTAGGTTTTCTCTTGGTTCTTGCATTGATCTAGTCGCAAACTGTTTTTGTACTTTGGGCAAAAAAAAATTTTTTTTGGCGGGGGGGGGGGGGGGGGGGGATTTGCTCTACTGTAGTAGGATCCAGCTGATGCAATTCATAACATCGACAAATTTCATCCTAGCAAAGCATGGCAAGATCTCTTCTCTTGTCGGGTTGCTTCACTGCAAATGGCTTCACAATGACAGTAAAAAGTAAAAAACTATAGCACCAATTAGCAACCACAAGCTAATTATTAACCAGTAACTTGCTTTCTTCACCTGGCATGTTCTTTGCAAGTCTACTCATCTTATCCCTATAAGTAATACTCACCCATAGGCTTATCTGTGATGGACATATGTACTTGGAGGCTGGAGAGTTGGTTGCTGTCAGAAAAGAAAGAAAGGAAGGCAAAGCAAGGGAGACGACAGCAGATGAGCTCTGCTGATGAGAGCAGCAGCAGCAGCCTTGTTTGAGTTTGTCCAAGCCGCCATTAGCTCCACTGCAAAAAGCACCTCCAACCTCTCCACCATGGCGAGATACAGCAGCCCCTCCAGCTTGTCGAGGGACCCCTTCGCCATTGCCCATGCGCTCTCCGCAGCCTCCCCCTCCAGGGCTTCACACCTACACGCGCAGGCCCTCAAGCTAGGCATGTCCGCTGACACCTTCACCATGAACCACCTCCTCATGTGCTACTCCAGGCGCGGCCTTCTTGGGCGCGCTCTGGACGTGTTCGACGAAATGCCACACAGGAACCTCGTTTCTTGGACTGCCATGGTGTCTTCCTCGATACGCGGTGGAGCTCCTGAATTGGGCTTCGGGTTGTTTGTTTCCATGATGAGGAGCGGTTTCTGCCCGAATGAGTTCGCCCTCGCTAGCACGCTCAGTGCCGCGTGTCACTCCATGGCCCATGCCAAACTCCTCGGCCTCTCACTCCATGGCGTTGCCGTGAAAGTCGGCCTGGATGGCAATCCTTTTGTTGGGAGCTCATTGCTGCTCATGTATTCCAAGCATGGGTGTATTGGCGCTGCGGAGCACGCATTCGTGCTTATGCGGCACACAGACTTGACGTGCTGGAATGCGATGCTCGAGGGCTATGTCTCTAATGGTTGTGGGTATGATGCGATGAGGACAGTAGCTCAGATGCATCGGTGTGGGCTAGCAGCTGACATGTTCACCTACATTTCGGCTGTCAAGGCTTGTTTGATCACCGGGGAGTTGGATTTCGGGCGGCAGCTTCATGGTCTTGTCATCCATAACATGTTCGAGTCCGATACATCGGTGATGAATGCGCTTGTTGATATGTATTTCAGAGCAGGAATGAAGGGCATTGCCATGGCTGTCTTTGGTAGGATTCGACAAAAGGACACCGTTTCTTGGAACACAGTGATATCCGGTTTCGCACATGACGAAGATGACAGGGCAGCTTTAAGCTGCTTTGCTGACATGTCACGATCTGGTTGTAAGCCTAATAAAGTTACTTTCTCTGTGATGTTGAGACTGACTGGTGCCAAAGAAAACGCCTCACTTGGTCTTCAGATCTTTGGACTTGCCTATTGTCATGGCTACTCTGACAATGTTCTTGTAGCAAATGCAGTTATCAACATGCTATCTAGATGTGGATTGCTCAACTGTGCGTATGGCTTCTTCTGTAATATCAGTTTCAGAAACGTTGTGACATGGAACGAGATGGTTGCAGGCTATGGTCTGTACAATTGTTCTGAAGATGCAATGAGGCTCTTCCGCAGTATGGTTTGCTTCGGAGAAAGACCGGATGAGTTCACCTATTCAGCTATTTTATCTGCCTTCCAAGAAGCTCACGATGCAAGGAACCATGAGCAGATCCACGCAAATATTCTTAAAAATGGTTTTGCTTCATGCCAGTTCGTGTCTACTGCACTGATCAAGGCGAAGGCAACGTTTGTGCAAGTTCAGAGTTCACTGAAAGTCATTGAGGACACCGGCAAGATGGATTTGGTGTCATGGGGAGTGATCATCTCTGCATTCCTGAAGCATGGCCTGAACCATGAGGTCCTTTCCCTTTTCAGCTTGTTTAGAGGTGACTGCACGAACAAGCCCGACGAGTTCATCCTGGGTACAACCCTGAATGCCTGCGCAAACGCTGCACTGATCAGGCAGTGCAGATGCACCCATTCGCTTGTTGTCAGGACAGGACATGGCAAGCACTTCTGCGTGGCAAGCGCTTTGGTTGACGCCTACGCGAAGTGCGGTGACATAGCCTCTGCGAGAAGTGCTTTCACTGCTGCTTCATCGGTAAGTGATGATGCCATTCTGTACAACACCATGCTTACAGCCTATGCCAACCACGGTCTGATCCATGAAGCCATCAGTCTCTACGAAGAGATGACAAAAGCTCAGTTGGCTCCAACACCAGCCACGTTTGTGGCCGTCGTCTCAGCGTGCAGCCATTTCGGGCTAGTCGAGCAGGGGAAGCTTCTCTTCAGTTTGATGCTGTCTGAACATGGTATGAATCCAGCGAAGGCCAACTACGCGACCTTAGTGGATCTCCTGGCGCGAAAGGGGCTCCTCGAGGAGGCTAAAGGCGTCATCGAGGCAATGCCGTTCCAACCGTGGCCTGCAGTTTGGAGGTCGCTGATGAACGGCTGCCGGATCCACGGGAACAAAGAACTCGGCGTGCTTGCGGCAGAACAGATCCTGAGAATAGCGCCGAGCAGCGATGGCACGTATGTGTCACTGTCAAATGTCTATGCTGATGATGGACAGTGGCAGTCTGCAGAAGAGACCAGGCGGAGGATGGCCGAGAATCAAGTCCACAAGGTGCAAGGTTACAGCAGGATTGAGATTTAGGGATGTTATGTGATGGGTAATAGCTAGTACTGACAACAGAATAACCAATTCTAGGAGCAGCAAGAAACGATCGTATTTTTGCAGAACATTTGGTTACAGATAATCAGAAACAGATACCACTGAAAATAGGTATGCAGCTGCTTGGGCATTTGGTAGACAATGCTTGTAGAGGCAGAAAGGATATTGATGTATTTTTAGTAACAAATGGATAGAGAACTTCTGCCAAGAACGAATACTGACTTCCATTAATAACAACACAGTGCCCAGATCAGGCAATTCGAGGAGGCATGGATCAGAAACCTCAAATTCATTTCTATTCAGATGTAGTGCTCTCTAAATTGGTAGGCAAAATCAGATCATTATAATATACTATCAGGCATACAATGTGCTAATAACTAATGACAAACATGAACTAACTATCCTCGGTCCGCATACTTCCATCTGTTTTCCAACTTCTCTCTAAACTGCGAGCCAGCTATTCAGGTTTCGCTTCTTTGGAGGTCAACACACTATTAACATTGGAAAGCCATTACATTTTTATTCAACCACCACAATTTATTCTTCGCTCATAGTGGTAGAGGAAGGATCTGAACCCATTCCTGGCATATTTCCAAAGGACTTGTTTGTCTCCAGAGATGCAAGTTCTGAAATTTGGTTCTTGTGTTCATACACAGAGTCGCTGTTCTCAACTATAGGTTCCTTGTTTGGTTGCAGCAATGAAGCATTGCTGGGTGGCTCCTGGTTTACAGTTCTAGCTTCCTTGTTACATTGCATAACAGCGGAGTTACTTGGTGGTTCCTCCTTAATGCTCATAGCTTCCCCATTAGGTTGCACCGTTGCAGACTCACTCAGCGACTCCGGTTCTACTCTACCAGCCTCCTCATCAGGTTGCAGCATTGCAGTGCCACTGGGTGGCTCCTGCTTTACACTTCTAGCTTCCTCGTTAGGTTGCACCATTGCAGTATCTCTAGGAGGCTCCTGTTCTAGTCCTTTAGCGTCCTCATCAGGTTGAAGCATTATACTGTCGCTGGATGGCTCTTGTGTTATTGTTGTTGGCTGCATTGAGACATCAGAATCATGAACATCTCCAGACACTTTAGATTCATCCTTTTCCACATCAACTGCTTGGCCATTCTTCTTCATGAATTTCCTCTTGTTCCATTTCTTCTTGAAACCACCTTTCTTAACTTTAAGTAGTTTTGGGGTTTCAATTGGTTTTTTCTCTGTCTCCTTACCTTGCCTTTTGCCAGGAACAACAATATATTTTGTGGCACCATTTGCACAACCCTCTGATTGACCTGCACCAAATAACGCCCATCCATGATACAATGTCCAACCCAACACCCAAAAGGAGGAAAGCAATATAATTTTAACAGTGAATACCCTGGATTGAATAATAAGAAAAATACCCTCTCAAAAAGAAAGAAAGAAAAATACCTTGGATCGCAAGAAGAGCAGTCCGGGCAGCTTTTATCTCTGCCTCTTTCTTTGTTCTGGCTGCAGCACCAATGTATTGTATTCCACCAATCTCTACAGTGCATATGAAAGGAGCTATGCCTGAAGCTTGTTTGGTGCAAATATAAGATGGAATGGCATAATTCATCTTCTGAGCATACTCCTGAAGAAGATTCTTGCACAGGCCAGTTTCTTGCTGGAAAGCATAGTAAGATGTGTAAAAAAACACAGCAATCCAGGAAAGATACTAGAATGCTATGCCAATTAAGTCATCCTAACTCGTAAGAACTAAAGAATATTTGAATTCTCTAAAACATGGTGGACATGATAACAAAAGTACAAAACTTAATACTTGTACTGTGAGGTATGCATCACTCATGGTTCACAGTTTGGGCAGCACGAGTATGCCAGCATCTTCATTACTAATTCCCTACTACATTAAGAGAAGAACTTAGTGGAATCAGGAGCTTAAATAAATACAAACAAATAATGCTAGTAAACAACAATAGTTCCAAACTTGGCGATAAGTCATGAAACCGGAAACAAGCTTTCCTAAGCATCTGTATATACTACAGTCAAAATAACACGCATTACTCAAAGGTTCACAACAGCAAGGAACGCAGAAACTATTAGAATCCATCTAATACATATTATGGAGGCTTCAGCACGCCAGGATTATGAAGCAGGGTTCTGACATTTACACACTATTAGAAATGAAGTGCACAGAAAACACATTTCATGGGGCTCAACTTACGTAATTTAAGGAAGCATGTAAATGCTCTAGGCACTACATAATTCAGGTGGCCAAGCACCACGGAGAAAGATGTAGAGCATCACACATTCACGTACTCACTTTTATAGAAACAGAGGGCTCACACCCCCAATTCCACGCACCCACTTCTATATGCACATAACCATTTTGCTAACCATATCCACAGAAGCACAAGCAGACTGATCAAGGAAAGACTTTAAAAAGAGTAACTTACAACTGCAGGGATGCTCGCATTGGTTGGGATGGACTTGACAATTTCCATAAGCGCAACTTCAGCAGCTGACTGTTCTGCAGCCTTCCGGTTGAAAAATCCGGGCAGCGAGTCATACTTGGCGTTGTTAATTACCACCGTGGACTTGAAGATGGGCTCATGGGAAGGCCCCTCCTTGAGGGTATGATATTCTGGAGTTGGGAGACCAGCTTTCTGCGCATACTCTTGCAGCCGGCTCTTGAAGACATAGCAATTCTCAACCCCTGGGCCAAATCAAGCGTAGCACAACTCAGAAAACTACATTTTTGCGATGTTGGAGACATCAATTAGAAATCTATTTCGGGAGCATCTCTGCTAACATCCTCCTGTAACAAGTTTTGGGAACAAATGTAGTAGTATCAACGCTGGGTGCCCAACGAGCAGCTAATGGTGGGTCGTACTTCCATACGATTCTTTAAGCTATGATCCGGAAGTGGCAAAAGTAAATATCTTGAGCTAGGAACCAGCAAAAGCTACTCCAAGAACTAGTTGAAGATCCAACCCGTGCAAGAAATAGCAAGAAGACTCGTAAGAGGGGAGGAAGAGAGGGAAGAGTCTTGGGCAAACTTACTGATTCCGCCGCCGCCGGCGCTGGGCACAGGCGAAGTGTGTGCGGCCTCCGACGCATTCGGCAGCGCGACCATGCCGCCACCGTCCATGCCCATGCCCACACACCCGGCGAGCGCCGCCTTGGAGAAGAATCAGGGAAAGAGAGAGGGGCGGCGCTTCCCTTCCCTTTCCCTGTTGTACCAGTGATGGGGAATCCTAGTGGGGCTCTGAGTGAATGGCAAGTGGGCCCGCCCGATAACGGGACCCGCTTACCAGTGTCTCATTCGGGGCATAACGAACGCGCGCCGGGTGTCTGTTGATTGAACAGGGCATGCACAATCGAGAGGACGCGGATGGTCCGACCTGCTGGGCACTTTATTTCTGGCTTAGGGTTTGGATTCATACAGGAACTATCTTTTAAATAAAATATTTTTAAAAATAAATTTATATTAGATACTGATCAGATTTTATCTATATCAATCAAAATAATGGTTCTCAAATCTACTGTCCACTGCCATCCAATGGCTTCCTCAATTTCGTAACCATTTCCGTTCATCTCTCCGGGCAGCCCAACTCGACCTAGCAACAAGCGGTCCAGGTCATTTTGGCCCTATTCTTTTTGTGACACCATGTGATGGTCGTGCATATTATTGATGATAAATAATTGATATTTGATTTTATTGAAATTTGTATTTGTGATAGTTCTGATTAATATGCTTCTGTGCTTGAGTTTTTAGGATGGCAAAACAATCACGTATGGTTTCGACCACGGATGGTAGTCCGATCAGCCTTGTGATGGCTGGTCCGTTTGGCAAGTCCGAACGATAGGCTTCGATCACGGTAAGTCGAGCATTGTAGATTTTGACCACATCCGACTTTGACCACGTCTAGCTTCGACCATGGCAATTCCATCATGGGATTTAGACCTCGTCAGTCTTCGATCATGACGGCAATCCCATCATGGTTTAAGTTCAAGAAAATAGCAATAAACAATCTTAGACTATGCCAAGGGAAAACGCATGAACTCTAACAATTTGCAAAACCAATTTGCAGACTTAGATCATACCATAAGTAGTAGGTACATAGACTTCAATCATTTGTAAAACACATTTGCAAACTATAGTCACATGCTATAAGGATTAGATGCATGAGTATCAACCATTTGTAAAACACATTCACAAACAATAGCATCATGCCACGGAAAGCTAAAGTAAGTAGGGTTAAACTATCAACAAATGATAAAACTCAAGCTACTAGATAAGACCTCTCTTAATAATACGATAGCATATACTAACAATTCGGTCTCCCAACCAAACACCCAAACCGGCAAAAGACTAGGAAAATATATTTAGCCTATACTAATTATATTTTTGCCTTGCGCGTCCACTTGAAGCTTGAAAACGAACATCTTCACTTCAAATCTGGCTCTTTGTCTTATATGTATCAACCCCGGATGCATCCTCCACTTGCCCTCCATCAACACATGATGGATCTCTCTCTTGACTCAATGATCAACTTACGATCACCTCTTTTTGGGGATCTTGACTTAATGGCGATCAACTCATGTTGCCATCCAAAGTCTTCATCATCATAGAACACAACATATTCATTCAACTTATAAAAAATGTTAGTTTCACAATGTGATTATAAGTAATTACTAAAACATACCATTAACTCATAATGGCAGGTCAAGATTCTTTAATCTTCTCTTTTTTGGTAATTGATGACAATCACCACAATTACAAATAATTAGATATAAAGCAATATGAGTATATGAACTACACAAGTTTTATATACTCAAAGAATATGTTTCAAAGTAAAGATCCCCAATATATGTGGATAAAAATAGACCAATATTAATAAAACTAGAAAACATAAAGTGAACTCTCTAAATATATGCATATATGAATGTATAATAAAAACATATACACAAATTTAAATTAGATTTTTTTGTGAAGTTCAACCTATATTTTGGATTCGAAGAATGTAACAAGATATAAGAATATGACGTCGAATGCATACCTCCATGATTTTTATCTTTTCATCCAAAATGAGATTAAATAATATCATACTAAACAAATGAATAGTCTCACATTTAGATTTGTTTAGCAAAACCAATTTAATGGATTTTGAACTTACATTAGGACCGTTACCGACCAGTGATTAGAAATGTGTTTTTGGATTACAACCAAATATATATGAACCTACAGAGTCACACACTTAATGGATTGGAACAATAAATCTCCGAGTAGAATACGATATCCACTCTATTGGATAAAAATCTGGTCAGAAACTCTTCGAGTGAGATGCGACCTCTACTCATGATGAATAAGAATCCAATCAGAAGCCCTATATAAAAGGATGCGTAAGGTTATAGAAAAGAGAGATATCACACCACTCACCAAAAACCCTAGCTGTCTCCTTTCTAAGCCTCTGTTATGCGCATTGGTGCTAGCACACCAACGCACGGTATTATATTTCTAGACCTATTAACTTTGGTAAAGATGTTGTTGTAACTACGGTGCTGATTGGGATGATCCGAAGATAAAACAATTGGCTCGTGAAGATCGACTACCGCTAGAGGATGATTGGTTTCTAAGGATCGCTTCTCAGAGACGTTGGACAATCGACTATTTCCACTATACAAACACACGCTACATTAAATTGTCACTTAAACTCTTTTTCTACTGTATTGTGTATCTAGTGGTAACAATCTACTATCTTTTACTTATATGGCTTCGTATTGTACGCAGTAGAAATTTTAATTTAAGCTAGTATAGCTACCCGTAACCCCAACAACTTCTTCCTCACCTCCTGCCTGCTCGATGTAAATCTCAAGGAGACGAAGATTCGAGCAAACACGCTCTGGAATTAAGCAAGAACAAGCAAACATTTACATGAAACAACAAAACATTACAACTCCAGAAAATCTGGACGAGTACCTCTCTGGCTACATAGAGCAACGATTCAGCTTTCACCACCCAAATCAATTGGAAACTAGCGTGAACTAGCAGCAGAGACAAAACTTTTCCTCCACAAATCCACCGTCCCAACCAACCAACAGCACCAATTAAATCCACCAGAATCAACAGCGTCGGGGTGTAGCAGGGACTTCACGCCTTGTGAGCAGACTGGAGCTAGGAGAGCTCGTCGCGCAGCCCGCCACCCGCGATAATGCTTGGAGCTTCTCCTCGTCGGGGTCGACGACGGTGGCTGACCACCGTCTTGCTGCGCCTGCAATGGGCGGCGACGCAGGTGTTAGGTACCCTCCTCTCAAGTGAAGTTGGCCGTACAAATAGCGTGCGGCGGCGAGGCCCCTCGCGCGGTGGCCGGTGTGCCAAGCCCGGAGGCAAGGCAGGCAACTGGTGGCTTGCCGTGAGCTCGCAGCTTCGTGGAATCTTGGCCACAGATTTGATAAGAGAGAGAAGTAGAGATAAGGAAAATAAGGGATGGGGAAGAAGACGAAAGCCCCATTTGGCACAGCTCAACTTCACTAGTGAAGCTGTTTTTTTAGTTTCAGCTTCACGAGCAGCTTCACCGGTGAAGCTAAAGCTGTTTTGGAAAACTGTTTGGCAAAACAGCTTCACCAACAGCTTCATGCATGGCTGAGAGAGGTCAATTGTCCAAGATGCCCCTGTCTACCTGACTTGTTCTAACATTTGGAGTTGTATATTTGTATATGGTCATATGAATTAAAAAATAATATATTTGAATGAGTATGAATTAAAAAATTAAAATAAAAAAATTAAAATCATTAGGAAGCAATATTAGTGCCTTGTTTATGTTTCGTAGTCACGAAGCTTTAACAAAAGTGCGCATGTCAACATCACGTATCATGCTACAATACAAACATACATGCTCATGATGATCTAGAAAGATAGATTGCCTTTGCAAGGTCATCGCGGAATTTATCCATGTTCCGATTATTAGACTCCGAAGTTGATGTATCACCTGCATTTTGTGAAGGAATATGCTTTCTATACCTTTGAGGTATAGTGGGCACATAATCAGGATTCCGATCACATTTACTAAAATCTTTGTCATCAAAGTGGTTCTCACGGATGAAGTTATGTAGGCACATTGTTGCAGCGACAATCATCTTTTGCTTATCCATCGGGTAACTCGGCATTTTGAGAAGGACCCTCCACTTCATTTTCCACACACCAAATGAACACTCCACCACATTCTGAATACTTGAATGCAAATGGTTAAAGAGCTCTTGTTCACCACTTGGAGCAGGACCCCTCATCCAATCTGGCACATGATACCTTTCACCCTTATATGGTGCTAAGTATCCAGGTCTATTTGGGTATCCGGCATCAACGTGGTAATATTTCCCTGAGTATATAAAAGAAGTTTAACTGAGATGCATGTAAAAAAATTTCAGCCACATACTTGTGCACAAATTAATGTAATCTATACATACCTAGAGGGGGTGTGGGAATTTTTCATGATCATGTCTAAGTGCATGAAAGAGCACACTTGTGTCATGCATAGAACCGGGCTGCCCAATAGATGCATATGTGAATCGCATGTCAACATCAACAATAGCAAGAACATTTTGCGTCGCTTTGCCACTTCGACCAATGTATCTAATAAGGTCATCCGGAGGTGGGGTCGCTGAGATATGAGTGCCATCTAGTGCTCCAATGCAATCTTTAAAATGAGGCATCATCCTACTATCATTAGTAAGCCTAGAATGTGTTGTAGAGAAGTTAGGATCAATGAGCCTTATGTAGTCCTCACACATAGAGACCAAACAAATCAAGACATCATCAAATTTTCGACTGATTGTCTCTGTAGAATGCTTGAATATACCATGCAAAGCACTTATTGACATACCATGCCCACAAACTAGTAGAAAGATAGCCAGTGATTCCATAGAATTCATGTGAAGAGATGACTCGAGACCATATGTACTCACTAACAAGTTATGTAGCGTATGAAACAATGATGCATTCATTCTGAACATTTTATGGGATTCATCTGGGGTGTTTAGCTTCTCCAATGTCCAACCATAACCAGACTGTGCTGGAGTTCTCGCTTCATTTTTGTCAAGATATGTCATGTAGTACTTGGTTGCAACAAGGGCACTAGCAACCAAATTATTTTGGTTAGACCGCAACACTTCCATAGTATTTGAAATCCAATCATCAGAATCACTATCATCCGTCTCAGTACCAGAATGTGATCTGTGCACATCAATAAAAACAACAACCATGAATAAACCAGCATGAAATGGTACAAATAGAAAATATTAAACATTACAAGTGTACCAAATAAATAAAACAACATAAATTGGTCCAAATAGAAAGTATTAAACATTACAGTTGTTCCAAACAAATAAAACAACATAAATTGGTCCAAACATCAATATCAAATGAAAGGTATTGCACTATTTAGGCACATCATTTCTAGTCAACCACTCATGCTTCCTCCTCAACCAATCGATCCTATCCTCAGGAGTCCTCAAAGTCATAAACATCTCTCTCTCTCAGCCCTCTTGGTAAAAAGAACAGTTGCAATGAAGTGCTCATTTGATCTTGGAGCAGCACCACACTCCTCAACCAAGGCCATTACATCCTGTATGGAACATCCAGATTTGTCATCCCTCCTTGCAATAGACTCACAAGAAGCAGTTGTCCTCTCATTCATCTCTACTATTTTCCCCATCTGTTCCTGTAACCAACGCCCAGTATTTGTCTTTGGTTTCTTTCCTTTACTGTTAACAGCCCCTCCACCCCTCTTCCCCCTCACACTAGTAGGTGTCACTTGTTCTGGCTCACTATCATCATCGTTGTCGGCTTCATCTTCATCATCAACATTAATTTGAGAATTGTCACATGACTGACTTGCTTGGGACGGTGCTACACCACTAGACGCACACCAGTGGTCATCTCCAGTGTTACGAAGGTCCTCAAACATAATTTGCAACTTCTCCACATTCTGTAGCCCTCTTTGCTTGAACCTAGAACTCCCCTTAATTTCCTACAATGAAACATTACAAGTGTGTTAGATTATGCTAATGAAATTAGAGAGAAATTTGCAATAGAAATGTTTATGAAGTGCACTTACTTTTATCGTCTTCTTCCACCAAGTCTCTGGCATAACAATGTTCTGCTTCCTTTCATCCCATCTAATACCAGTTTGATGGTTGGTGAGTTTCTTCCAAATACCATAATCACCTTTCAACCTATCCCACTTGTTCTTGAATTGCAGTCTAGTGTACTCACGTCCAGTCCTTTCTTTGAACCTCTGTATGACATTCTTGTACCCAGCCTTATTCAAGTGAGTGTTTGCCCGGTTTCCCTTTTCAACTTCGCCAGCAAAAATCTCACATACTATCCTAGTATTTTCATCAGACCAATCGGCCTCGTTGTTGCGAACATAAATTTAAAAGGATGACACCACGTAACACACATGTAAGCAAACAGCAAACTTTTTACATCGAGCACATTTCTTCAATTGACAAGCATCATAGCACACATGTAAAATTCAGAAAACTTCGATTACCTTGCATCGGTGAGATCGATAGTGTCAGCTGTCGGGGCAGCAGGAACAGCAGGCAGCTTTTGTGCGCGTCCACCACGACCACCTCGACGCCGAGCAGAGGCGCCACGACTAGGAGCAGAAGAGCCCCCGATTTGCACATGAATATCTCCAACTTCTTCAGCCGTCCGCCAATCGGGCCCAAAAAGCGTGGCCGCTGAAACACGCCATTCCGGCCAACCCCAGCCGCCCTCGCTGGACTGCTCGACGCCGTCGGTGGGCACAAAGCCGCTACTCGGGGGGCGCCGGAGTCCGCACCAGGCCAAGCTGGGGGGGGATGCGCCAGCGGCCGCGCCGGTCCTGCTGTGCTCGCATGGGGGCGCTCCAGCGGTCACGCTGGGCCAGCCGTGGCTGCCCGGGGCCCCTGCAGGCCGCGCGCCGCCGCCCGGGGCCGTGCCAGAGCCCGCGCCTGGCCAGCCGCCGCCGCCCGGGGGCGCGCCAGCGCAGCCACCGCCGCTCGGGGGCGCGCCAGGGCCCGTGCTTGGCCAGCCGCCGCCGCCGCCCGGGGGCGTGCCAGAGCAAGCGCCGGGCCAGCCGCCGCCGGCCGGGGCAGCGCCATGCCAAGACCCGCGCGGCCAAGGCGGCGGCCCTGCAGCCCGTGCGAGAAGAGCCGAAAACGAATCCCTCGGTGCAGTGATTGGATCATCTTCTTGGCCTCCCGATCCATCTGCTTCCCGGCCGTCATCGCGTGCAAGCGAGGGGGCATCCATGGCGGCGGCGCGTCCGTTCGGAGGAAGGAGACGGGAGAGAGAGCGGTGCGTATGAAAGAGAGAGAGGTGAACGGGATACGGGCCTGAGGGAGAGAGTGGCAAATGCGTGTAAATTTTTGTGAACTAGAGGGGCAGTCGCTTCCTAGGAATACGGGCCTGAGGGAGAGAGCTGTGAAAAGCTACTTTTTTCAACTTCACCTCTCCCCATTCCTTTGTGAGAGCAGAAAAAAAGGAGCTTCACCCATGAAGCTGTTTGCAAAAAGGGTGTTTGGCAAAAAACAGCTCACAACAGCTCATGAAGCTGTTGGTGAAGCTGTGCCAAACAGAGCCGAAGTAGATTTGAAGACTAGTGCTATTTCGTGGTATCCAAGTGTCATCCACGTCAGCGAATTTGACAACTCAGATCTACGTCAGCTAAATCGAGTCACATGGACCACACGTCAGCACAAAATAGTATTGGAATGGGTATGTTTTAAATGGTTTTGATAATTCAACATTGAGTTTTAAACGGTTTCAAAGTTTAAAGTTGAAACACGAATTGATGCCAGAGTTCATGTTGAAAAGTATACTTTTTCATGTAATGATTGCCTCAAGCTTAAAACTAACCCCAGAGCGTAGTCATTGCAACTTTCAACCCCTCGCAGGTCACAACGCGAACTTCAAGCACCACCATTATGCATTGTACCAGATTTCCCGATGCCTTCCATTCCATGTAATGAAATCTCAATAAGATGTCATTCCAGCTCATCCAAGAATTACCACTTCCTTTAATGCTCCAAAACATCACCAGCTTTTAGGGAGACGCCTCCAAAATTTGAAGAACAGTTCAGCACAGCCGAACACCAAACATCACCAGCATAATTCATACCACCAAAACAAACCATGTAGAATCTCCAATGGTAGATAATCACTCAGATGTACAGCACTCTTCCATTCACCTCCCGAGATCACATCGTGAAAATATTTACAGACCACAACTCTTCGAGCCCTGAACAGCTCATGATTCTATCTAAAAATCTTGGAAGGAGACAAGCTGCTCTTTTTTACTTAACATTTCTGAGATCCCAGATACACCCAAGGATAATATGCTTGCACTCATTACATCTGAGATAACAGAGTTAACAACTGTACAAATGCAACTCATATGTACAAATGGACTATGAAGCCCTACTGTGATGCACTGGATGACCGTCCAATGCTTACAAATTACAATGAAAGACTTGGAGGGCATTGATTCATGCAAGCACAATAGTAACCCATCTAATGCTATATTAGCTGGACAAATGCATCCATCTATTGAAGAACATCTGTGAGGAGACATGAGCGTGCATTCTCCCTGGGCCCATATAAACAACCACTTGCCCAGGCAGGCCCCACCAAACCTGATTTATGATATAAAGCGTCTGCAAACCTTTTTACACTTGGGAAAGGAAGGAGACTGACTAAGGAGAACAACAATCCAAGTGGGGACGGCTATTTACAATTTTGCTAACCTAGGTATGATTATTTGGGAAGCCTCCGAGTTCAGTGACGGGACCAGAACAGGGTTTCGCTTTCACAATCTTCTTCAAGGGAGGCTAATGAATATTGTTTTGTATCTTACAAGTTGCACACGCAGGTCACATATGTAGACGCCCAACAAGCAATATGCACCAAAAGCCATGGCACTACCACCGCCATCATGTCGGCATGTCGCCGACCAGGTTTCATATCATCTTGTATCTTGTAGCTGGACCAGTGTGCGGATCCATCAGTTGGCCAAACACAAGGCCTACTGATTGCATCACCATTGTGTTGGCCAAACACAAGGCCTACTGATTGCATCACCATTGCATATCACACGATGTAAACCTCATCTTACTTGATAGCTGTCCGCGGCATAGATAGAGACAAGAGCATTATCACCAGCACCAGCGGCCAGGTGTGATTTGTATGGATGGAAAGAAAGGCAGTTCACACTGCCTATTCTTTGACCCATAAAAGATGGCTGGTAGCGAATGATCGTTAATTGTTCTCCTTCAAGACTGAACACTTTAATCATCTGCTTGGCTGAGCCGCTTGCAATGACTGGGGCATGCCGATGAACAGCTAATGCCGTTAATGAACCCCTGTGAGCTTCGAAAGTGAGGTAGGGTTCAGCTGCCCTTCTAACATCAAGAAATTGAATGTCTCCAGCCTGAGACGCGCTTACAATCTGTGATCGCATAGATGACAAAAGGTTTTGTAAAGCTCAAACAAATTCGTAGATTTTTTTTAAAAAAAACACTAGCTTGAACAATTAAAAATATAGGGCATAAAGCACATAGCAATTCAAAGAAGTGGTAGGATTTACCTTGTATGGATCAAACCCAGGCTGAAATCCTATACCTACAACCTTTTCAGTTCTTGGAGCATGTGGTCTTGCCATATAGACTAGCCTACAGCATTGAAAAAATGAACATTCAGAGGAAGAAAGATAATTGGGGGGGGGGGGGGGGGGGGGGGAAGCAACAGGAAACTGAATCTGCCACATGGAAGATATGGATGATATCTCATCAAACGACATGAAGGCCAAAGGATGGAGACGATTTTCTACTTACCTATCAGGAGTACGAACATCAAATATCCTGACAGATGCGTCGATAAAACCAGCAGCAAACTGACCACATCGAACCTGAGATGCAGACTGGAACAGAAGCAACAAGTAAAGGTCATGTGCGCGAACACAAGATGCAAACCTGATTAACACAAAACTTGGCGCAATAGCTAGAATCGTATAAACAAAGCAATCAAACAGCTCATTTGATCGCTATGGAACGAAAATGCAATATATTCTTAAGAAACAAACCTCCCAAATGTTATTTTGTTAAATACATCCTTACATCATGAAGAAAAGGAAAATAACAAGACAAGTTGGCAAAACCAACTGAAATGCACTGCTTGCTTTTTGGCTGACTAAAAATTTTAGAATATGACACAACAGGAGCAAATCCTTTGGCAAATATTTTATTTACATCTAGCTCACATTGCTCAACCTACTAAGACAAGTTACCAGTTGTTCCTACAGAAAGCAACACCAAAACCTAAGCCATTAAATTGCACACTTGTGCTAAGTGGATGCATATACATAGGGGTGTAAATAGGGTGGGTCAGCCCGTTGGCCCACTGGCCCACCTCTTAAATTATGGATCCAGAGGGTAGAGGGTTGGACAACGAAATATTAGGGTCACATGTGTCCAGAACCTAGCCGGCCCACGGGTCTCACATGACCGACCGATGCCTCTCTTCTCTTTCTCCCCATTCAGACCAAAGAAGAACAGGAGGCGGGGAGGCATTGACCGCCGGCGGCGTGGTCGTCGTCACGGGCAAAGGGCAGCAATGTGTAGGTCATCTCTAGATCTGGATGCCGACGACGTCATCCTCACCGCCCGGGGGCCCTCTTCATCAGCACCAGCGTGGAACATTGCCGCTATCGTCTGCCATCCCCGTCACCAAGTATGTCCGTCGCCCTGCACTTTGGCCACCCGTTTCCCAACGTACTCCGCCGACCGCCGCCAGCCGACTTCCAAACAATGGCTTCCAAATCCGGTAGGATCTGAGTCCCGGTGTCCAGATAGAGGCGGATGCAACCTTCTTCTTTGCCTTCGTCACCGCCCAGGGACATGCCGCGCTGTTATACTCTCGGCATTGTCATCGTCTTCGACTTCATCCTCATGTACTCCTCACCGCCATCGCTGCGTACTTCGCGCCACCATCCTCACCCGTGTCGGCATCCTACGCCGCCTTGCCATGGCCGTTGTCCTCCGTGCAGTGGAGTACATCGCCGCCATGGTCGTCGTCCTCCATGCTGCAGTGTCTCCAAGAGGGTCGACCCATGGTTCGGACCTATTCCCACCCAAGAGTTGTCCGGGCCAAACCACGGCCCCAAGATTTTCTTACGGGACATGGGGGCCAAGCTGTGGGCCATTCCGCCCCGCCCCATTTGCATCCTTACATATGCACCATCAAATTTCTTCATGAAGGAATATTATGATTCCATTTTCTTTCTATAGCAATGCATATATCTCAATTCCTTTCTACCACATGTTTAGTTTTGAGTTTTGACGCCATCGAACTAGTGAATGTGAAACTTGGATTTCATGCAACCTACAGACTAGCAGTGAAACAACAATATATGTTGGTAGTTGCTGACTAATATGAAGTGGGAAGATCAGCAAATATAAAGCTAGAACTGCAAAACAGAAAATAGAACACACAAACACAGATAATAGACGAGTTCCTCAGAGGCAGAGTGCAAAATAGCCTAGTTAAAGAACAAAGATAAGCTCCTCATATCATTAATTCATTATCTTGATTACTCAAATATCACATGGTAACAAAAACTCACCAGAGCTGAAATGCCGCTATCAGCAGATGACTGAATGGTGTTGAGAAGTTGTTCCTTATCAAGATCCCATACAAGGATGGAAGACATGTCACCAGATGCAAACTATTTTACAACAAAAGTAGTGGGTTCTTGTATTAGAACAACCTTAAAAATACATAGAAAATTACAAACCATTGGAAAGAGACATAAGAATATCACCAGATAGCCACATTGCTGCTGCCAGTCAATCACAATACTGCGACCAGCAGCTCGATGACCCTGAACTGATGAGAAAGCAGTTACAAGTTTCTGTCCTCCCTTTTGAGTGTAGTTTCTCCATATACGGACATTTCCATCACCTGCGATACGAAAACTAGATATCACAATGGTACACGATAAGTACAAAAAGAAAATCATAAAGAGGAGAGGCGTACTTGAGCCAACTAATAGCAAGCTCTCATCAAGCTCATTGATAAGCAAAAGTTTGGATAGCCCTCTGTCAGACAACTTGTTGTTTGCAAAAGTATTCATTGGAAGCGCATCGTCATAGTTACACACACTGACATGTGATACAAAACTTTAGCACAGCTGCAGTAGCACATTTCTAGCACTACAACTTTCAATTATCATGAGTCATTCTAATAATCATTTTTACCTTATTTGCTCATTTTCATCAGCTGCGACGACGATTGGAGAAAAAGGCAACAATAAAGCTGCTTTTGTTCCCAACTCAAACCTTGTATCCCAACTAGCAATTTGGCTGGTCATCTTGCATGCTGCTATTCCCACCAACCACAAAAAAGGGGAAAAAAGGAAAAGGGGAACATCACAAAAGACAGACAAATAAGTAGAGAATAACAACAGCAATACTTTAATGCAGAGTAATGGTGTCTATCAACGTACAGGAACGCTGGCATTTAGCAATGCAATCCAGTGCAATTTGTTCTCTCTCTTCTCTTCTAGCACTTACTTCCTCATTATCATCAGAACCGGTTAGAAGCGGCCTAGAAAAGTGACCACAACTCCAGTTGTAAATTGTTGATTGGGGAGGTATATTAAGCTCACTGTTATTGGGGGTTGCAGCAGAGCTTAAAAGCGGATCAGCTAAGCCATCAGGTGGATTCAAAAGATGTGGTCTGAATTCCATAGAACACACCCGGCGCAACCCTGTAAGGTAATCATGCTGAGGGGGGCTAACAGGAGGAGTCCTAAATGCCATTGAGAAATTTCCTACAAAATATTGAAAGGGATCAATTAAAAAGTTATTTTCTCCCCACTAATAACCTAGTGCACAGAAAAAGACAAAAAGGTGAGGTACTCAGGTACTCCATGCACATAGCAAAGAAAGAGATTATACCTACCAGAATTCATGTCAAACCAGGAAGAAGAACGCGCCATTCCAAAGTTTGATGAAGGAGGAGCAGATGTCTCTCCTGGGTGTGCACCTCCACTGCTAAATCTAGTATTTCTCATGACCACTTGCTCAACACCTACAAGGGACAGTGCTCTCCGTCCAATACTTGAAACTCTTGGGTAAGGATCTTTAGCAACAGAGCACATTGTCGATATAAATTGGGAATAAATTCCACTGTCAATAGGCTTTGATCTGGTGTAGTTGAGACCACCATTACTTGCATTCTCTTTCAGCAATATGCCTGAATCAGAGTGTTGGGAAGAATAATCTGACTGGGGAGAACCATGCATGATGCTATTTGTCGCAATTGGGCTGCTTGTAGAAATTCTTCCATCACAACCAGTGGCACTGCTATCACTGCCGACCCTTAACACAGGACCAATATGAGAAGCAAGGCCACTACTGCCTTGTATAATGTTGCTGGGACTGTAAACATTGCTTGGATTACTAATATTAGCCAACGATGGTAATGACTTCAGCAGTGAATTGGTTTGAGGTTTCCAGTATTCCGCAGCAACAGATTTGAGATGTTTGTTGTGGCCCAACGCAAAGCGGGTAAGCGCTGGAAGACATCAGCTCAACTCAAAATGATTGCCACAAAGCTAAAAGGAATCTACTATGTTTGACACATTAGTAAAGGTAGTGTCTAGAAAGTACAACATATTTTACAAATCCACGTACCTACAGCAACCTCAGATCTAACAAGAGGGCTACCATCTGAAGAGACCTGCAGAAGGCTTTGAACAACATTTATTTCAGCTTTGACCTTTTCATCATCATCAGAATCGTGATCACCTCCATTCAGTGATGGAGATCCAATATCCAAGAGATTTCCAAGAGCAAAAACAGCAGAAGCTCTGACCTGCAAGACCAAATATTTAATGTTTATGTTGTGAAGCGGGCATAAGGAAGAATTGACACAACATGAAGGCTACCATACCTCAGATTGAGGCTCCGACAATAAACATATAACAACTTCTGGTGCATTTGATTGCAGACCAAGTAATTGAGCCTCAGGAAAATCTTCCCAGAGTTTGCCGAGGCATAAACAAAGCCATTGCAAAAGCAAAGGGTCTGTCTGTGCATCATGAGGATTCTCAGGTTGCAGATGTCTTATGCAAACATCTATAAGACCTGCATTAATACAAGCCTCTTGACCCCTCCTATGCCCATCCACAATAACTGCTAAAACGAAAACGGCCATTGCACGCTGCTCCGGGTAAGCATCCAAACTGTCAAGAAACCTGATAAAATATGCATGCCCTCCATCTTTCACCAAGTCAACCTGGCATGACTGTCATTTGAAAAAAAAAAAAGTGCAACTAAGTAAACACCTGGACCTTGAAAGACAAAAGGAACAATTGTGTAAGATTTCAAAATAGAGTGCACACCTTATCAAGAGAAAGAATTTTTGTCCATATGAACACAAGAATTTGACGCAACTCCATCGCACTTGTTTGAAGCAGTTTGAGTACATAAGGGAAGATACCAACAGACAAGGCCTGAAACAATGAAGTGTCAGAGTTTAAAGTCTCAATACGAGAATAAACAGCCAGCACTTTGTACCCAAAAAAAGAAGGCATGCAGAAGACGTCAGCTCCATACCAAATCAACTGCCCAAGGTCCCATGTCAAGAAATCTTCCGAGCAGAACAAGTGCTCTAAATCTGTGTGACTGACTAAGCAGGACCTGCACAAAACACAAGATGTATCCAGAGCAAAGAAAAGAAGATAAACTAAAAGGAATCCATGAAATGCATTTGGGGGTGCAATTTTCCTTTCTCTAAATGGAGAGCGTTCATGTTGCAATGTGTAACACAATGATATAAATAGAACCAACATGGTACAAGTGGTTGACAAAAAGGCTCTTGGCTATCCACAGTTCCACACAATGCCCCTTGGCAGTTGGCACTATTTGGAGAGTCGGTTACCATCTCAACGAAAACATTACTAACCTCAAGAATAGTTGGTCTGAGAAAATGTCTTACCTGAAGAACAATGGGTAACTGTTCAGGGGGTTTCTTATCCTCAGAACCATGATCAAGCCACACTTCAAATGCTGCCAATTGTTCCGTGAAAAATGGGCTCGGCTGGTTTGAGTAAGGAGACGAATAAAGTGATAGTACTGAGTGACAATACTCAAATGGCACAACAATACCAACAAAAAGTGTTGATATTTTTCAAAGTGCTAGATTATTCAAATAAAAAAAACAAGTAGAAACACCTGAAACTCTGCATTAGGATCAGCAATTAATTGAGGAAGTTTGGAAAGGCAGATCTCTGCAGCCATGTCCCATGCATCCCTAACATTTAGCGAATTAAGGAAAATACAGAAAGAAGCTAATATAGAATCAGAATGACTACTAGTGTGATTAATTACCACATATGGTGTTGATGCGTGGGTGGTAACAATGGGTATGACATTGGAGAACAATTTGCTGATCGCATGATTCTCTCAGCAAGTAAGAAGTTGCGAAAGAGACTAGCAACCAAAAGATCCTGCCTGAAAAGCCTTTGGAATAGATCTGCACAGTGAAATTTCCATCATAAAAGTACTGCCCCACTGACATTAATTTTTAACTCAAATTAACTTTTGTACCATGAGGAAGAACATTCCATGCAATAGTATCTGTAATAGCAGTGAAAATCCAGTTCAACTCCCCCAGAAGAGTTTTACGGTCATTTTGCCTTCCAGGAATTTGGTCAATAAGAGAGTGGTCCAGAGAACCACGGAGTAACGATCGCTTACAAAACCTGCATAGTTTAAAGACATGTCTAGAAGTCAAGACAAAATGTCAGCCTAAATCAAAAAGAAAATTGTATAAGATCAGTATCATACAGATGCAGCAGGAGAAACTTTATGCTCTATAAACAACCACACACACACACAAGAGAGAGAGAGAGGACCAGTGCAGCGCCATTTTGATGGGTGTGGTGAGGCAAGCTGTAAACACATCAGCAGGAAATTCTGCGCTCTGTGGAAGAGTTTGATGAGCCTCGCAGGCAGCAAGGAGAATGCAATCCTTCAATGAAGATGCAGAAGAGCTAGAACTCCAGTCTAGGCGCTAAAGTAAACATGAGGAGTTATAATGAATATTAAACAGTCCAAAAATGGAAACATATAGAAAATGCATAAATTATGTTAATCTTCAAGTATCAGACCAACATACAAGAATTAGAAGGAACTAGAGCATACCTCTAGAAAAGCTTTTACGATCATTCCGGCCGCTGAGCAGTCAAAAACATAAATAGAAGGTGTTTTCAGCCATGAATCAAGATCAGTAATAGGAAGTGGAATATACTGCGTGTAACTCTGCACCAAAATACAAAAAAGCCACTTTATTAAAGACATCTATAGATAAATAATGCAGCAACCTATGACCATTGTTAAACATTCACCTTGTTAAACACCCAAATCTCTCCATTAGCTGTAGGTTTTGGTACACCATGACCATTGTAATGAAAAAGGACTCTCTCAGATCTGGCATATTTGCGACAAGTATTACAAAGCTTCTTAACTTCCTCCACTGTTGGATCCAACTGAAGCTTGTAACGAGCCTGCAAGCATCATTAGGACATGAAGATGTAAGTATCAACAATCACAATACCGGCTAAGTTAAACAGGAAAATAAGCAGCTCACCTTAGGCTGCCATCGTTCATATTGTGAGTGTAATGTTTTTCCAATAGTTTCAAGGGCTTTTGGAGGAGCCATAGAAAATGGATCTGAAAATGAAGCAATGAAAGAACTATGAGCAGATCTCAAGGCAATTGTGCCAAGTGCAATAAGAGTATTAAAATACTATCCTCACAACAAAGATGAATCATCATGCCTCTCTAAATCTGGTATGCTTTCACACTTAACAAATCAACAAACATCATCACAAATATTAATAAATCAAGTTCATATCCTCCACGACCTAGAAATATAGTACCTTATGGTGTAGCCAAGGAAACTTTAAACACTCCACAACCAAACACCAATTGTTAACTTCAAACTCACAAATCAAATATTTGAGATGCACAGAATCAGCTAAAAATTATAGTTCAAAATTAGCTCCCATTTGGGTAAATGGGAGCGGAAAGTTCAATGGCAGTTTTTTTTAAAATAGTAGGTGTCAGACAGTTTCTTTGTTGCAATCACCTCTGATTAACAATATACCCGTGTTTGGCATTCAGAAATGCAGAAGTAAGAAACAATTTTTTTTAAAAAAAAAAGTTTCACTGAAATGGTGAAAATATTTAACAAAAAATAGCAGTTTACATGTGTTCTAACTTCTAAGACATGTACTGACAGAGAACACAACAATTATGGAGTTGCATCCCACAAGTACAAAACAGTATCAACTGAACGCAATTATTTTTTTGCTCAGCTGATTAGAAATTTCGATAAGCATATACATTTATACATATGACTGAATGTTTACCTATCCAGCACTCCATTCTTGCACAAGGGGAAATTTTAATTACATCTGGAGGATCAACACTAACGTTTAAACATAATACAAGTGCAACACATCCAGTCTTCATCTGCACCACCAAAATCATTATTAGCAAATAGCATATGAAAAATATGAACAGCTTATAAAAATAAGGAATGCCATCCAATGGTTAGACAAAAAAAGAATAAAAAAATAGCTAAAACAACAAAAAGAAGCAAGCAGAAGTGTATGATAGACAACCAATTAAAATAGTAAAGCTATTTATTGATTAGCTACTTCTAGTGAAAATAAACCACAACTGTGGCCCAAGTTACATAATACACTGGTCCTCAGTCAGATTGTAATAACTTATCATACATCTTTTTCACAAAGCTCATGGCACACACTGGGTTAGTAAAGTTTCACACAATGCTCTAGTCCAGACAAATAAACATAATCTGAAAACCTTTTAGGGGCTTAAGCTGAAGGGGAAAGGGATAGCTTATTCTACATGAGTTTCTTTTGAAACAAGTGCTTCTACTATTGAACCAAGCGCTTCTACAGAATTCCAAACAAAATCTAGGAAAATGGAACATCTGCATTACACAATCAGACAATCACAACTCCTAAAATCAAGACAGAGGAGATTTCAAGGCTCATACTGTTCAATTGTTTATTTGCTCTCCAGTCCATGTGTGAAAACTTCATCTTTATTATCAAAACCTCCCCCTTCCCATCCATCATGTATCTCCATTGTCATGCATTGAGACACCATATACATCTTATTTGCTAATTCATGCCATTACAATACACACAATGTGACATGCCCCAAACCATTTCATGCTCATATGCCAGATTCGTAACAGTGGAGTCTCTTAAGTCTAAAGTTACACCAATACCTTGGGTAGCCAACTTTGCCCTGACAACATACTACCTTGATCCAGGTTTCTGTCCATTGCCCCACTCCTCATATCAAGGTTATTAAATCATAAAGTCGAGTCGCCAAGGGGGCGACTAGTCGACCGACTAGTCTCGACTAGTCCCCAGAGTCAGTCTAGAATTGTCACAGTCATAATAAAGAAGCAAGCTGGGATTATTATACTAATACTACAATCGAAATAGCGTGTGTGGTGTACAATGAGGATCTAGAGTTATTGAGTCACTAGTATTAAGTCTCAGTCGGACCGAGCCTCTCTAGTGGGCCTCAAACTTATTGATCTAGTGGGCCGGCTCCTAGTCGTGCGGATGGACATGGCCGGCTAGTCGTGACTAGTCGCTGATTAGTCGTCCAGCCGCTCGACTAGTCGCTCAAGTCGAGTCGATCTCCCTAGTCGTTCGTCATGTACCAACTGGACGACTAGTCGTGGATTAGTCGCCGATTAGTCGACGACTTAATAACACTTCATATTCACTTATAGCTTCACCACCGGCAACCCGCTGGCCAAGTGGCCATAAATATCTCTTTTAGCAACATGATGCCAATCAGCCACTAACAAGTATTGTCGCTTGGATAGGGGTGCAGGCATCCGATTCAAATGCAATCATGGGTATTGGATTCAGCAAACTCTATAAAAGATTTGGGGACCTGCCTAATTTCAATTATTTTTTTAAAAAAAAACTTAATGCATAGCTGTTAATTAAAACATCATATTCAGAGCCACAGCACTTTCTATTTGTATGTGCCTAAAAGCCACCATAATCATCACAATACTGATAGGCTCTGTTAGGAAAGACCAGAATAATATTGTTTACTTGCATATTTGAATTGTTATCCAAAACATACTGATAGGCAAGTCGATGATCACCATGCTGCATTTAATTAGCCAACAATATAATGAAAAGGCATTAGTACAATAACATGACAACACCATGAACAACATTGTTTCCCTTTCGTATTAATTAATAAAGCAATGAGCCGCATGATAAGTCATAAGTGAAATGGCATGTCATTCATGCCCTGCTCATCAAGCCCCCAAAACTTCTCCAAACAGTTGGGAAACGAAAGATATCAACTTGAAGCAAACAATAATCTCTGTTGCACTCTCCAGATATCAATTTCACAGCACTGATAGTCCTGCCTGCAAGACTAGAGAACAATTTCACAGCATTGATTGTCCTGCTTGCAAGACTAGAGAACATAGCATTGCCCATTTCATGACTTCAGAAACCCCATTACATCTGAAAGTGTCATAATCAAATCGTAATTCGTAAACCAAAAATGGTAAAAGATACTACTAAATTTGCCGCTAACATGCCTACTTAACCCAAACAGTAGATGCCCCTATTTTCCTTTTTTTTAGCTCGGTCAACTAAGCGTGCTGCTAATTAAAAGCCTATGAATCCTCCAGAGGCCCACATGCACCGAATCTATTGAACGATCGAACAACCGGAGGAGGAGTATCAGTAGCAAGAGCAGCTACAGGTGCTACATCAATTACCCGGTCCTTGGGACGCCATTTGGAGACTAGCCCGCTCGTCGAGGGCCCAGCCGCCGCCGCCACAGCCTCGTCGAACCCCTCGTGGCGCTGCTCGCAGAGCACCACCACCTGGGGCAGGTAGGCCACCGGCGCCGCCTTCTCCTCATAGGCGTCCCTCCTCGGCTCCGGTCCATTTGCAACAGGGAGCTCATCAACGTGGTTGGGGCGGTGATTGGGCACGGACGCCGAGGGCGCGGCCGACGACGAGGACGCCGGGGGCGCGGCCGACGACGAGTGCACGAGCCTGGACGCCATGAGATCTCCCAATGCCATCTACGCTAGCTCTCTCCTCCTCGTCGTCGTCACCCCGCAGCCATCAAGAGGTGGGGCAGCAAGCCTCTCCACCTACATCGATCGAATCAGCCGAGCGTGACGAATTCGAAGGAGAAAAAAGTCAGGTCGCGGGGGATGAAACGCAGGCAGGGATTGGGAGGTGGTGGTTGGGGAGGGGTTTAGGGTTAGGGTTCGGAGGGGGCGGGACGCGGCGGCGGAGAGGGGAGGAAGGAAGAGGGAGAAACCAAGGCCAAGGCGAGGAGAGAGAGAGAGACGGGGAGAATAATACTATAAAAACTGGAAATTGGATTCTCCTCTCTTTTCCAATTTTTTTTCTAGTTTTGGGAGAGCGCATGAATGAGATGCGCAGGCTCGTCGCCGTGTCTCTCTGTATGTTTCTTGCTTGACCCAGCAGTTTTCTTTCCTTTGCTTTCAAAAGTATAAATCTACTACAATATAAATCAATATTCAAAGTTGCATTCTGAGAACCATATCAATATTCAAAATGATATTCTTTTGTAAGTGGAAGGAGTATTTTTTTTAAAAAAAGTATAGTTGCATGATCTAGCACCGTAATAACCGCATGCCCTGAAATAGATTTTTCAGCAAAGCTTAGCTTAGGAAATTGCAAAGCAATAACAAATTAACGTAAAAGAGCTTTGCACTGAAAGAGCTTCACAATTATGCACAGTATAGTATGAGTAAAGAAACATCGACACATATGATCGATTCTTGTCTCAGATTAGATTGATAACATTAACATATGTCAAGTAGAACACACACACCCACATACAGGGAGGCAATGGATGCTGCATTTCAGTAGTAAGCTGTCATCTACTAGGCAATGCAAGATGGCAGATTCAGAGACACCCTGGCTGACTGACACCACACATACGCACTCGCAGGTACTCTCCAGATTTGGTGTGCCCCAAGAATCGGGGCCTCCAAATGTAGTGATAACATAGGTAACAATATGTCATGTAGATTGCCAGGAACTTGAGGTAGGAATCATCATGATTCCTGTGAACCATGCATCTCTATTTCGATAAACTTTTGGCCACTGTCAACCAATGTCAGCTTGGCACCCACTCACTCCCCTTTACTCCATTGCGCATCCTTATTAAGTGATTGCTAGCCACTATAATTGTAGTATTTAGCTGGTACTCATTTTTTCCCCCAACGTTAACAACCAAAATACGGATTACCAAAGTTTGGTCGCATTGACCAAATGGTTTGTTGCCAACATTTTGGTAAGATTCTCCTCATTGTCATTCTTGTTCAATTTCTTGCTAGAACTTAAGCCAATTTGTGGGTGACCAAAAATCGATGACCAAATTTTGGCACACATAGATATATTTGGTATTAATTGGGCAAGAACCAAACAAGCCTTAACTCTGCATCAGCCTTAAGAATGCTGTTGTACTCCCAAGGTCTTCAGCCCACAAACAACTGTCTCAGCTTGTCTTGTTTGTATATTACTGCAGGTGCAGCTGTCCCATAGAAAAGAGTAGTATCCGGTGTTCATTCGAGAAAATTGCATTTGCAATACTTACTTTGTATTTTAGAATTTAGTTGAATTTTCAGCTCTCTCGTGACCACATGAGTTTCAATCTGTTTCAGAATCTGATTCTTGACTAGAACCAAGCTAAGTTAATTAATAACAACTCTAGTGTACAAACAAAGCCTGTAGAATGTAGACTGAATTGTAGGCAGATTTTCAACCAGGCAATGCAGAGATGGTATCGATACCTGGGCAATTACCTCTTTATATTTTTTTTTCTGCTTCCAGTTCCCAGGACAGAATCCCATGGCTGGCAGCAATAAAAATGTTGGTGCAGGAAAGCAGTGGCCCATACATTCTGCAATGGTGACTGTAAACTTTTCTCTGGGGCACACTGGCACGGAGTCAGGCACAGAGCAACAATAGGAGAAGAGAAAAGAAACACCTGCAAGCTAGCTGTTCACAGGTAGGAACATATGGATGGACTCAGTGGTCATGTGTGGTCATAGGAGACTTGTTGTACCTTTTGGTGCATGTGCTCCTGCTCTTCTCTTCTCTCTTCTTTCCTGGTCTTTAACCGTGTTGATCTGTGTGCCAGCATACTTGCATGATCTCTGGAAGAAGCTGCCCTTTCTGAGAGAGAAGTGGTGAACTTTGTCATCCACTGAGGGAACTGTATTTACAAGAGACAGGAGAGGTAATTCTTGTAGTAAAAGAAAGGACAAGTACATACATGCATGCCCAAAGTAAAATAAGTCTCTAGTTGTTCTTTTGACAGTAAAACTGTTTACGAGAGCCACGGAGGTAGCCATGTAATGACAATGCCTCAGAAGCCAGAAGCAACCTATCTTATAGATCAGATCTAATGTCTCATTTCCTCCATACACTTTCATCTGCCATTTATAGCATGAAGGAAATGAGCGCACATGAACATGCACCTATCTTATAGATCGAATCTAATGTATATGTAGTAGGGGTGGACCCCACCTAAACCCATCCGGCATGTTAGGGAATTGTAAAGCCCAATATAATACATGTAATGACCTGTGTACCCTTATGGGAGACGTATGACTGTAAGGGCAAGATTGTAATTGTGCTTCATGGTGAAATATATACACCGATACACGCCCTAAACATGGGAAAGGGGCAAGTATTGTTCATCCATCACAACCACTCCACTACTCTCCTACTTTACTGTTTGGTCTATAGCCACAACAGTTGGCGTCGTCCGTGGGAACGACGGAGAGCAAGCCATAGATTTTGAGAAGTGATGGCACCCAAAAAAGCTTCATCGACGACGAAGAAAAAGCGGATCACGACGGCAACAGTCGCAAATGTCAGGGCCTCGGTCGGCGGGCCGCCTGCGTCAACATCGGGGATCGGCGCGGGAGGCAATGTTGGCATGGCGAACGCCGACGTCAACATCCACAGCGCAGTGGCCCGCCCCGCCGATGGCGTAGCAGCTAGCCTCGTTAGTGGCGCTCGGGTCAGCGGGAACACCGACGCCAACGCTCGCGCCGGCATACCCAATGACCTAGCATCCAGCGCGGGGGCGACATGTGGTCCCGACGGCCGCATCGGTCTCGACGTCGACCACGGGGCCCGTCGCACCGGAGTAGGTTGTAGTCGGCAGCAACCCACACCATCGCTCAGGTAGGTGCAACCGCTCCAACGGTGGAGAACGCCTTGCTGGCGGCCCTTGGTACGCTGCAGCGCGAGCTAGCAGACCTCCGAGGCACCGTGTGGGAAATGCAGGAGGCTCAAAGCCAACAAACGCCACCGGCAGCGGTGGTGGAAGCCACACCTGACCGGGTAGACATCAGTTGGCGTGGCTAGAGGACTTCAAGTTCCCCACTATCGAGCCGTGTAAGGCTGACAAGAACCCTAGGGAGTTCGTTCGCGTGTACAAAACTGCCATCGAGACCGCCGGCAGGGATGACTCCACCAAGACGAAGGCTGTCGCTCGCTCTGAAGGGAGTGGCGCTCTCTTGGTTCTTTATCATAGAGCCGAACTCCATCTACGCGTGGGAGCAGATCCGAGACCGCATGTACAACAACTTCCAGAGAAACTACGCCGAGCAGGTCGACGCGGATCAACTCTTCGCCATCAAGTAGAAGCCTTCGGAAAGGCTTCGAGAGTACTTCAAACATTTTACTCAGGTTCGCTGCCAAGTCAAGGATGTCAACGAGACTACGATCATCAACGCAGTGATCCAAGGCCTTTGCCTAGGGCCGCAGACTGAGTACAACGCACGTAAGCCGATAAAAACGATCGCCAAGCTCTTCGATAAAATGGAGGAATACGCAAGGACGGAAGAAGACACGCGATGGTGCAAGGGCGACACCTCTGACACCAAGCAAACGTTGGGCTCCCCAAAGGATGCCTCCAAGCGCAAGCAGGACTCCCCGGAGGACGCCACCAAGCACAAGTAGGACTCGTCGAATGACAACTCCAACCACAAGCAGCGCAAATCCCAAAATGCCTGGTATGTCTACGACATTGAAGTCGGCTCCGACAATAGCACCACCGCTGGCTAAGGACGGGGTCGCAGAGGTCGTGGATGCGGGTGAGGTCGGGGCTGGGATGATGGAGCGCATGGCGAAGGGGAGCGCCAACAACACGGGCTGTGGTGTGAGGTGCACGGCCACGGCGACCATCTCACGCGAACATGCCCCACCATCGTGACGTTGCACCAGAGCATTGCCAGGGACAGAGCTTTGGAAGCGGGGACCCCAGCGGCGGCCCACTTGAAGCAGCCCCCCTGAAGGCCTGTGGATACAGGCCGCGGAGGGAGGTCAACGCCGCGTCATAAACATCATATCTGGGGGCTCCTCGCTAGAATTTTCATCTGCATGGTAGCAGAAAGCCTATGCTCGTTGACTGCATCATCTGGCGGCGTACCTTGCCCAGGCGCCGCTGACCTGGGCGCAAAACGACATCACCTTCACCGTCGCTGATGCGGACGGAGTCGATTTTCCTCACCAAGATCCCCTGGTTATCTAGGCCACCATCGCGGGCTGCGACATTAAGCGCATCCTGGTTGATAAAGGCAGCTCTGCCAATATTTTGTTCGTGGCAGCCTTCGACCAAATGGGAATTTCCTGAAGTAGATTAGGTCCCCCGGGAATCCCACTCCAGGGCTTCGAGGGTCAACTGTTGAAAGCCCTGGGCCAGATACGGTTGCAAGTATCTTTTGGGCAAGGCGACAGTGCGAGAAGCAAGGATGTCACCTTCAACGTCGTTGACCTTCCTTACCTGTACAACGCAATCTTGGGATGCCCGACCCTCAACGCCTTTGGAGAGGTCCTACACCACAGCTTCCTCTACATGAAACTTTCAGGCCTGCGCGGCATAATTACCGTGTTTGGGGACTAAGACCTCGCTCGCCAGATAGAGCTCGGCACCCGAGACCCCTACCGGAAGGTGCATGCGGTCACTGACACCCTCAGCATAGGCATGCCCTCCATCTCGGGGTGGACTCCCAAGCCCAGGCCAGACGGCGGAGTCAAGAGAGTCCCCTTGCATATCGCCGACTAGCAAGTCTCCATGGGTGAGGGCCTTTCTCCAGAGGTCGAGCAGGATCTGCTCTGAGTTCTTGGGACAACGCGGACGTCTTTGCGTGGTCGCCAGCCAACATAAGGGGTGTGAACCACGCCATCATCGAGCACACCCTCGCGTTTCACCCTGACGCCAAGCCGATCAAGCAGAGGCTCCGACGTATGTCACTTGAGCGCCAGCAGATGGCCAAAGTAGAAGTTGCTCCAGTCCGGGGTCATCCACGAAGTTCAGCACCCGGACTGGCTCGCGAATCCGATGCTAGTAAAGAAGGCTAATGGTGCATGGCGTATGTACATCAACTTCACCACTCTCAACAAGGTATGTCCAAAGGACAACTACCCGCTGCCTCGCATAGATCAATTGGTGGATGCCACAGCAGGATGCGAGCTCATGAGCTTTTTGGACGTATATTCTAGTTATCATCAAATCCACATGGCCAAGAATGATAAAGTCAAGACGAGCTTCATAACGCCGATAGGGACATACTGCTTCGTTAGAATGTCCTTCGGCCTCAAAAACGCAGGAGCCACCTTTACACGCCTCGTCGCTCTCGCACTCGCCTCCCAACTTGGAAGGAATGTCGAAGCCTATGTTGACAACGTGATCGTCAAAACTAGACAACTTGCCTCCCACAGTCAAGAGATTTAGGAAACCTTCGACAACCTCCGGTGGGCGGGCATCAAGCTCAACCCAGACAAGTGCGTCTTCGGCATGCAAGCTGGGAAGTTACTAGGCTTCTTGGTTTCAGGGCGAGGAATACAGGAGAACCCGGACAAGGTCGACGCAATACTTTCCATGGAGCCGCCCAAGACGACAAGGGAGGTCCAGAGGCTCACCGGTCGCATGGCCGCGTTGAGCTGCTTCTTATCCAGGGCGGCCGAGAGAGGCCTCCTGTTCTTCAAGACCCATCGCGAATGCGACGGGTTCCATTGGAACGACGACTGCGTGAAGGCTTTCGACAAACTCAAGAAGCACGTCACAAACCTTCCCACTTTAGTCGCCCCGACACCAGAGTCTCCGCTGCTGTTGTACCTCGCCACTACGGCAACAATAGTTAGCGCAGTCCTCGTTCTAGAGGAGGGCTCCATTCAGCGACCCGTGTACTTCATCGTCTTCGAGGCTCTTCAGGGCGCCAAGACACGGTACACCGAGCTGGAAAAATTGGCCTATGCCCTCATCATAGTCTCAAGGAAGTTTCGGCATTACGTCCTTGCCCATCATATCACTGTGCCTTCGTCATTCCTCCTGACGGAGATGCTACATAACAAGGAGTCCACGCACAATCTCATGAGGTAAGCGCATATGCATCTCTAGGTGCTAAACCAATACTATAGGAGAGAAAAATTTAGCATTGATGCTAAGAGATGGGGGGAGTGAGTGCTAAGCCTAAATTGTATGGCACCGAAGCAAATCTTGGCAACTAATGCTATGTTAGAAAAAGTTAATCATTTAGTACCTATAAATGATCATAAGGATTTGAGTAAAAATAACTGACAATGTCATGTTAAGGAATGTTGCGTGCTCTTTAGCCACATGCATTTGCACACCACACAGCGAGAGAAAAATACCCCACCGGTGGACTCATGGATCAAACGCAAACAGCTAGGCACAGAGTAGCACCCCTCTTCCAGAGATTATGTTCTAAGGTGCTGTATCTTTTAGTTTTTGGCTTAAATGACAATACAGTATTACTAATTTTTAGGTATTCATTTTAAAAAAATAAAAATAAAAAACAATGTTATATCTCTATAGGTAATGCAAAAAGAAAAAAAAGGAAAAACATATTAAAAATCCAATGAGTTTCAAAGGTTTTTTGATTTCCGAAAGCCAGAGGCCATCTCGGAACGGAGCCTGAGACGTGGGTGGCTCCGTGTCACGTCGTATCCTCTCTTTATTAACAAGCCAGCCATCTTATCTGGTGGGCTACAAAGATTAGTAGCAGCTTCACCACAAAGTGTTATTGACGTCGAAACAACAAAACTTGCTTCTATAAACAAAACCAGATCATCAGCTATCTAAGAGCTTCAGGGCCTATTCTTTTCGGCTACAGTTTATAACTTTTGGCTAAATTTTTTAAATTTTAACTGTTTACGGTACAGATTACGGAAAGATAGATACTCACTTACGATTTTGATTGGTACAGATGTTGGGCTTTTAACGTGTAGATCGTTTAACTTGTAGACCCCGTCTTGAGAAAATACTCTGTTTGAAAGTTAGATACTGTAGCAAAAGCTAAAAGCCGCCGACTTGTGAGGTAAAGAACAAGCCCTCAAATTCCACCACCAAGGCAACAAACAGTAAACGAACAAAAATTCTAACAGCACATGTAACAAACAAGAATCTTATCCAGCTGAGCTGCGATGGCGACTCTTCCAAGTTCCCTACGGAAATTTCCCAAGAATGATTCCTCCTCGTAATGCAGGGAATATCTTATCATACACTACTATACAAAAACAAAATGATGACCAATGTTTAGCAAGTCAATCAAGTGCTCATCTAACAGCGGGATTAGCAATACCATTCCTTCCATGACCAACATAAAAAAAATAAAAGTTTATCTGAATCTATCTTATCGCCAGACATTACACCCAGCTCAAACAAGCCTTCCCCATATTACCCACAGCACACAATTCTCTATCGCCAGTATTCAGCTTCATCATCTTCTTCCACCACTTCCTTCTCGTACTCGGAACCAGGACGGTCTATGTCCGCGAAAGGATTATCACCATTGGCATCATCATCCTCATCCTCTGATGGCTCTTCAGGGTAATCATAAAGTGGATTATCTTCGGCTGCATATTCAACATGGAAAAATTAAGATAATTTAAAATAACAAAGAATCTTACAAATTAATCTTGGAAGTAGAATGATTGTACAATTACCATTTGAATCATCTGTATCATACGGATAGTCATCATCATTGTAACATTCATCATCATCATCATCCACTTGTAACCTAGTGCAAGAAGACCGTTTAGACTTTAGACAGCATTCCCACAAAAGAATGAAACAGAGTAACACACGTGAGTCAGAATTACAGTGGATATGGAGCCGCTGATGTGTCCTCCATGTTTGTATCATCGGCCTCCTTGACAGTATATATGTCATAAACATCTGAATCTGTTTATCAGGAAAAAATAGTCTCATCAAAATTAGTGCTGCAGCAAAAATGCTCACAAAAATTATATCATGAATTTCAACTAAAAAAATTCTGGGTGGGTAGCTACCCCCATGGGCAGCCAGATATTTCCCATCATGCATTATTGGAGTTTGCTATCACACCAAGGATCTCAACACTTTCATATAGCTTGTTCAAAATTTCAACCTACATGGATCTAAAAGGGAGATAATTACAGTGGACTTAGTTGTGCATAGATTGCAGCACTAAAGCTGTTTGAAGGCCCTGTTTGTTTAGGCTTAGGCTTTTTAGCTTATAGTTTAAAGTCAGCTTTTTGGCTTAAGCAGCTTAAAAGCAGTTAGCTTTTAAGCCAAGTTAGACTATTTGGTATACTGGCTTTCTGATGGGTTGAATGGTGTGGCTTATTACCAGAAAGTCTGAAATACCCTTATTTCAATACGAGAGCAACGAAAAGAAAAATGTACAACATAGAAATATAGTGAAGCACAATCGAACAAGCATTGTTTATTTCATCAAATAACTATCGAAGAGATTGTAATCATGTATTACAACAGCAACATTGCTAGCACAGGATGATTCGTCCATCTAGTACTGCAGGTCCCCGATCCAGAACATCCTCACCTCGTTCGCCGGCACGGGGGCGGACAGCACTGGCGGCGCGGCGTAGTACGGCTGCGGAGGCAGCATCTGCCCGTAGGGCGCCTGTGGTGGCGGCTGGCCCCACATCACTGGCGGTTGCTGCGGCAGCGGTTGTGCGTACTGCTGTGGCCGCGGTTGCGCGAACTGCTGCGGCATCGGCGGCGGGATCGCGCCCCACTGCGGCGGCTGCCCGGCTGAGCCCTACGGGGTGGCGCCATGCCGGGCTGTGGCTAGGACGGCGGGGGCTACTGCATCATGGCGAGAGGTCCTAACCCTAGAGATAGAGAGAGGAGATGCGATCGGTTCCGACTATATATACCAATGGCATTTACGCGTAAATTTTTTGAAGTTCAGTGGCAAAGCGTTATTTTCATTCCGCAAAAGCCAAAAAAGCTCCTTTCAACTGGCTTTTGGCTTTTAGTTATATAGTGGCTTTTGGCTTTTTAAAAGCCTAGTACAAAAGCCACCCGTTTGTTTAGGCTTAGGCTTTTTGGCTTATAAGCCACTGAAAAAGCCAAAACAAACAGGGCCATATATGTCTAGAAGTGTTTGGTGAGTAAAATAAAACGCTCCATAGTGAGAACTGTGCAAGGAGTGGAAGAATATATTTCTGTTGTGGACGCATTTGTTGGAAAGGTTTATACTCGGCGTCCACGACAGCCAGCTGGGTCGGCGACAACTCCTGGATGGAATATAGTGGCGATTACGGCAATAGAAGACATTGCAGCTGAAGGGGAAGAAGCAGCCGCCTGCCGAGGAGTTCCACAATTTCACAAATTGGCGTTCCCGGTTTTTTATGGCAAGGAGGATCCACTTCCGTGGTTGAACCGTTGTGAGCAGTTCTTTGTTGGACGGCGCACCATGGAGGAGGAAAAGGTCTGGTTGGCGTCCTACCACATGATTGGGGTGGCCCAACAATGGTATTATCGCCTAGAACATAGCAGTGGTGTTCCAACTTGGCCTCGCTTCGTCAAGCATGCCAACCTCCGTTTTGGGCCTCCCATACGGAGCAATCCTCTGGGCGAACTCATCCAACTACGGCGGACGGGGACGGTAGAGGAGTACAAGAGCGATTTCTATCTCTCCTGTGTCAATGTGACGAGATGACAGAGAAGCAACAGGTGCAAATTTTCACGAGTGGCCTTCAGAATCCTTTACAAACCGATGTCAAGCTCCAAAACCCGTCTACTCTAGAGACAGCCATGAGTCTTGCACGAGCTTATGAGAGGAGATTGGAGATCATCGAAGAAGAAGAAGGCAAATCAACAGCGAGACAACCAGCACCTAGCAGGCCACACCTTCCCAGCCGTAGCTCCATAATCAGTCCGGCGGTACTGGAGAGGAGATGGCAGAGAGAAGAATGAATGGGCTGTGCTTCAACTGTCCGGAGAAGTTTTCTGAAGATCATATCACCAAGTGTTCCATGAAGGGAATATATTTGTTGGAACTGGAGTAAGGAGAAGAGATGGAAGGCCTTGATGACGACAACATTGAAATATCATTGCATGCTCTCACTGGTATTCGCACAAGCAAAACCATGCAGCTGGCGATTTCTGTTCACAGCCAGGAGTGCCGAGCCCTTGTGGACTCTGGGTCCACACACAACTTCGTGGCAGAGGAGACAGCGCGACAATTGGGCCTTCGGCCAGCAGCCAGCCAACCCATTGCAGTCACTGTGGCCAATGGCGAGAGGGTGGCCAGCTTGGGTCTATGCACTGGCGTCCACATTCAGATTGGGGAGGAAGTGTTCATTACAGATGTGTATGTGATTCCCCTAGCCAGGTTTGATATGGTATTGGGCATTCAATGGTTGCGGGCTCTGGGCCCTAATATGGGACTTTTGTCTAACAATGTCCTTTTGTCAACTGGATCACAAAGTGACATGGAGCTGCTTGAAGACAGGAGAGGGTCGGGCCCAAGTGCTCATGACAGGTCAATATGATCTTATGGCCGCACTTCTCGCCGAATTTGAGGATGTTTTTGAGGAACCACAGAGACTACCACCACAGCGGCGTTGCGACCATCACATACACCTGTGCCCAAACTCAGAGCTAGTAGCAGTTTGGCCCTACTGCTATCCCCAACTCCTAAAAGATGAAATCAAGCGCCACTGTGATGAGATGCTAGTACAAGGAATCATTCGGGACAGCACTTCGGCTTTCTCCTTGCCGTTCCTCATGGTCCGCAAGAAGGATAATTCATGGCGTTTTTGCGTGGACTATCGGGTGCTCAATGACAAAACAATAAAAGATAAATTTTCCATTCCAATGGTCAATGAACTGCTTGATGAACTCAAGGGTGCTTGCTTCTTTACCAAGCTCGACCTCCGCAACGGGTATCACCAAGTCCGCATGCATCCGTCAGACATCGAGAAGACAGCTTTTCGCACTCTCCGGGGCCATTATGAGTTCGTTGTGATGCCTTTTGGTTTGACTAATACTCCGACGACCTTCCAAGCTCTCATGAATGATGTCCTCAAGCCCTATCACCGTCGCTTTGTCCTTGTCTTCTTTGTTGATATTTTGGTTTATAGTCCGACATGGGCCGAGCATCTACAACACGTTCGGCTGTTCTTCAGTTGCTACGCCAACATCAATTGGTCCTCAAGCGCTCCAAGTGTCAATTTGATGAAGAGTCTGTCACTTACCTCGGCCACATCATCTCTGGCCGCGGTGTCGCTATGGATCCAAGTAAGGTGGTGGCTGTGGAGAGCTGGCCGCCACCTTCTTCCATTCGAGCATTGCGGGGATTTCTCGATCTCACTAGATACTACCACAAGTTCATCAAGGGATATGGCGAGCTGGCTGGTCCTCTAACTAAACTACTCAAGAAAGAGGCATTTGCTTGGACTCCGAAGGCGGAGAGGGCATTCCTTGCGCTCAAAGCAGCACTAACATCCGGACCGGTGCTTCAACTTCCGGATTTCGACGCCCATTTCTTTGTGGATTGCGATGCTTCGGGGTCGGGATTTGGTGCCGTCTTGCACCAAGGAGCTGGGCCAATCGCCTTTTTCAGTAGGGCAGTTGCTACTCATCACATGAAGCTAGCATCATATGAGACAGAATTGATTGGCTTGGTTAAAGCAGTTCGGCAATGGAGGCCATATCTTTGGGGCCGAGCATTGACTGTCAGGACAGACCATTATAGCCTTAAATACATCTTGGATCAACGGCTCTCCACCATACCACAACATACATGGGTGAGCAAATTGTGTGGGTATGACTTCAAGGTGGAGTACCATACCACAACATACATGGGTGAGCAAATTGTGTGGGTATGACTTCAAGGTGGAGTACCATCCAGGCAGGCAGAATACAGCCACTGATGCCCTCTCTCAATGAGTAGATCCGGTAGTAGCACTTGCAGCGCTATCACTCCCAACTTTCGCTATTTTTGATGAAATCCGCTCAGCCATCTCGTGTTCAGCCGAGCTGCAAGCCTTGCGGGACCAGATTTTGGATGGCACAGTCAAAACAAAATGGACCTGGGTGGATGGGCTTCTCTTGTATGATGGCTGCATCTATCTACCCCCATCTTCTCCCTTGTGGCAGCAGATTCTCACGGAGATCCATGGCAAAGGACATGAGGGGGTTCAAAAGACCCTTCATCGGCTCCGCTCTACCTTCTATCACCCCCATGCCAACAAGTTAGTACGTGAGTTTGTGCGGGGCTGTGCAGTTTGCCAACGTAACAAGACTGAACATCTTCATCCCACAGGCCTCTTACAACCATTGGAGGTCCCCCATGTTGTGTGGCAAGACATCTTCCCAACGTTGGAGGCACGTTGGTTATTTTGACTATGGTTGATCGCTTCTCTAAATATGCCCACTTTATTGCGCTCGGTCATCCATACATAGCAAGATCTGTGGCTCGGGCATTCTTCAATGACATCGTCCACTTACATGGCATTCCTTCATCAATTGTGAGTGATCGTGTCATAGAAGTGGGCCCAAGGCCTAGTCGGTTTATTATTAGGAATTAGAGATTGGTTTCTATTTGAGTTAGAGATTAGTTTCCTTATGTTAGAGATATAATTAGAGATATGATATTGTTAGAGATATGATTGAGATTAGATTCGATCTGTTAGGGGGAGCCCATCTATATAAAGAGGGCTACCACATGCTATTGGAATTAAGCAGAGCAACGTTTGGTTGCCGGCTTCCCTACGGAGTCCCCTGTTCTACTTCGCCTTTTGCCCTAGCCACCGCGTTCATAACAATTTGGTATCAGAGCCGTCGATCCCTTCCCACGACTTCTGCTACCATGGGTTCTGCGATTCCTCCTATTGCCGAGTCATTGGCCATAATGAAAGCTAGCGCTGAGAAGATGGCTAGCGGCAACCTCGGCAAAGGGTTGGGGGAAGCCTTCCTCAACCTGCATGCTTTATTAGAGAAGATCTTGAAGGAGCGGGAGGAGGAGAAACAAGAGACAAAGTACCAGCCTGATCATCCAACATCAGATTCACAACAACAAAAACAAGAATCACAACTTCCTCCAGCGCCTCATCCGCATCTGCTCTGCACCACCGCTGCCAATGGAAACAACATCTCTGTGAAGGTGGGGCTGGCCCAGATGCTGCGCGGCGGCGTCATCATAGACGGCGTCACCCCCGAGCAGGCGCGCGTCGCCGAGGAGGCCGGGGCCTGCGCGGTCATGGCGCTCAAGCGCGTCCCCGCCGACATCCGCGCGCAGGGCGGCGTCGCGCGTATGTCCGACCCGGCCGTCATCCGTCGCCGCTCGAAGCCCGGCCGAAGCAGCCGCCGCTGGCGCGCAAAGTTGCCGGCAGCCGCTCGGCCTCCCCGTCGCCCGCCCTCGATTTCGGACGCCAGGGGAGCCGCGCGGAGCCGCTGTCCGGGGTTCTTCCGCCCGAAACGCCGCCGCCCGGGCCGTCTCGCCTTCTCCGCCCGAACCACCGCCGAGCAGCCGCCCGGGTCATCTTCGGCCGTCCGCGCCGCCCCCGGCCCGCCTCCGCCCGTGCCGCTCCCGCCCCACCTCCGCCCGTGCCGCCGTCGCCGCCCCGGCCGGCTCCGACCGCTCCGCCTCTGCTTCCGCCGCATGGATCCGCGGCCGTCGCTGTCGCCCGTCTGTCCGCGGCCGCTGGCCCTCTGCGCCGTCTCCGCCCGAACCACCACCGAGCCGCCGCCCGGGGCACTTCCGCCCGAAGCCGCGCCGCCGACTCCACCCGGGCCGCATACGCCAGAGCCGCCGCCGCAGTCGCCTTCTGCTTCCGCCGCCGGGATCCGCTTCGCAGGCCTCCGCCTCCGCCCGTGCCGCCGCCGCCGGGCCACCGCCGCTGCGTCGCCGCCGCCCCTCGGGCCGCCCGATCCGCCTGCTGCTCCGCCCAGACCAAGGACGTCTGTGGGTCTGAGTCGGTTTTAAAACCGACCGGTTAGGGAAAAAAATTCCAAAAAAAAATTTCCAAAAAAAAATTAAAAAAATAAAAAAAATAGAGTTTATTTTGCAGGCATTATATTCCAACGCATTATAAAAGAAGCTCCGCTTGAATCGGGACAGTCGTCTCCATCCGCTGCAGCAAACCGCCACCGTTCGTCTTCTACATCGGCGTCGAAGGTCTTCCATTGAACGCCACCTAGCAGCTCGAGGATGAGCTGCATGTCCGGGAGTGGTGTAATGTCATAGAAGTGGGCCCAAGGCCTAGTCGGTTTATTATTAGGAATTAGAGATTGGTTTCTATTTGAGTTAGAGATTAGTTTCCTTATGTTAGAGATATAATTAGAGATATGATATTGTTAGAGATATGATTGAGATTAGATTCGATCTGTTAGGGGGAGCCCATCTATATAAAGAGGGCTACCACATGCTATTGGAATTAAGCAGAGCAACGTTTGGTTGCCGGCTTCCCTACGGAGTCCCTTGTTCTACTTCGCCTTTTGCCCTAGCCACCGCGTTCATAACAGATCGCGACCCGGTTTTCACTAGTCACTTTTGAGCTGAACTCTTTCGTCTTGCGGGAGTCAAGTTGCATCTCAGCTCAGCATTTCATCCTCAAAGAGATGGACAGCCTGAAGTGGTCAATCGCATTATTGTGATGTATCTTCATTGTCTTGCGGGTGACCGTCCAAAGCAATGGCTTAATTGGCTCCCATGGGCGGAATATTGTTATAACTCCTCTTTCCAGACGATGTTAAAGATGACTCCTTTTCAGGTGGTCTTTGGTCGGGAACATCCTACCCTACTAGCCTATGATCTTGGGACAACAAGAGTAGTCGCTGTGGATCACCAACTCCAAGACCGTGATGAGTTTCTTGCGGAAATTCGGGAACGCCTACTCCAAGCGTAGGATTACATGAAACAACAACATGATAGGAAGCAGAGAGAGATCACTTATAATGTTGGTGACTGGGTTTGGCTTCGTCTTCACCATCGCACTGCCACCTCCATTACACCAAGTTCTTCCAAATTGTCTCCCATTTTTATGGTCCCTTTCGTGTGTTGGAGCGCATTGGATCCGTGGCCTATCGTCTTCAACTTCCGACTCATGCCCGTATACACGATGTATTTCATGCCACTCTCCTCAAGCAGTATAAGGGTCCCCCTCCCACTGAACCGATGGCTTTGCTGGACTTTGTGCATGGACGCGTCATCCCTTCATCGGACCGCATCGTGCGTGCCTGCCTCAATCGCGGCTTGTGGGAGCTTCTGGTTCAATGGCAGGGATGTTCGGCTGCGGATGCTACATGGGTTATGTTGAAGGACTTTAAGGAGCGCTACGCGACATTCCAGCTCAAGGACGAGCTGTTTCGTAAGGAGGGCGGAAGTGTTGTGGACGCATTTGTTGGAAAGGTTTATACTCAGCGTCCACGATAGCCAGCTGGGTCGGCGACAACTCCTGGACAGAATAAAGTGGCGACTACGGCAATAGAAGACATTGCGGCTGAATATGGAGGAGAGGATTCAGTGTAGGCGGCAACAGAGGAATAGAGATAAGTATTAGGTAGGGTATTATCTTATATTTGGAAGTCCTTATTAGTATTAGTATGATATCTATATTAGGTAATTGAAGATGTGTGCTATCTATTAGTAGATTCCGTTGTTAGGAAGGCTCCTGATATATAAAGGAGACCGGATGCTATTGGAAGGGGCAATAGGAGATCAATTCCCAAAATAGTCGGCTTGATCAGAGCCTTGACCGCAAGGGTCAGGGGTGATCTGCACCTCCCTATCCTTCTACCCTACCTAGCCATATCAATTTCACACTAACCCAATTCTACTTTCTTCTTTCTCATTAGAGAACTGAATTAAAAAAAGGAATTAACAGCTTAAGCCTTGGCAGGTTCAGACATGAATCAACGGACAGATGAACATCTATGTTTCTAATAAAAATCTAAATCAAAATTCCAGATTTTGAACAACGTCCTAAGGCAAGAAGCTTACAGACCTTCCGACTGTGCCAGAGAAATAATATCTGATTCAATTTCTTCAGCAGCCGATGGCAAGTGTTCTCGTATAAGCGGAAGAAAGTTGCATAAAATTGCACCCTCTTCAAAAGAGGTAATCCTGCAGAGAACATCATAAGAAACCATGCAAAATTACACCTTTTTGTTTTTAGAAGAACTGATAAATTATCACAAAGCCAAACTTGCCATGGTTCTGTTGTATGCTTCTCGCCATCAGAATCTACTTGGACAGCATCATAAAGATGACATAATTCTCTCAGCGATTCATCAGCTTCATTCTTATCTCCTTTCCGACTCCTCCATATTTGTGCAAAGCGAGCATTTCTTCCCAGATCCTATAAAGGGTCAATGAGCAAAACCATGCACAACAATGTGGGAACAGAAAACCAAGGCATTACCCCATATCTTTACTGGATGTGAAGAAAATAAAATACCAGACAAAGAATTACTATTCTCAAGAAAGTTGTGTAATAATACTGCCCTCACGAAGACCTGAACTCCTAACATAAGTAAAAAGCCAAAGAAGAATGGAGAAGTAGCAACAGCATAGAATAGAAAACAATTAAAGACATACTACAGCATCATTTTGGGATGTATCTCCTGTGCTCGTCAAATACTCATCCATTAGAGTATGTGCGACCTAACTTAGCAACAGAGTATGCAAAAGATACAAAGTACAGAGAAGTATTGCAAAATAAAACACAATTTGACCCTCCATCCATAGAAAAGGAAAACATTTCACATATTAATAATCATGTATGAAATGCATATAAAATTATTGCCCAGATTAGAGCTTGTTGTCTAAAAAAATATTGCCCAAACCCTTGGTTTTCTCCTATAATTAATTATACCCTCGATTTACAACACATTTCCTTGATCTACACTATCCATCTAATCTAGTGCATAGTTAGTACCAACTAAACTTTAGCATAAGATGACTATAGTCAGAATCATAGGACAGGCATACCTCATGCCTCTGTCTGGCTGCTGAACGTAGCTGGTCTTGTTTCTGTTGGCACACAAAGGGACCATTTTAGCATCTGAACAAATAAATTCATATCGAATTTTCAATAGAAAGATATGGAAAGTGCTGCTTGTCACATCACAGTTGATATTATCAGCAGAGGATCTTCCAAATGCTCAAGGAGAAAATAAAAGGAGGGTTCAATTATTAACATGATCCCCGGCCCCCAGGGAGACCAGTGAATAGTAACAATACAATAATTAATTAGGTAAATACTTCGAAAATTTTCACTTACTTTGTCTTTCTTGATTCTGTCATTCCACTCCTTTGTCTTGCTCTTTATCTCTTTGGTGTTCGAGTCAGTACGCTAAGAAAAGAACAAATGGAATTATATTCTAAAAAAAATCTTATGCAGTTCTCTAGAACAACTACTGTTGATCCATTGTGCAACCGTGTATGTATGCATAACAGGAACTAATTCCTGTTCCATACAGGTAGAGTACAACTGGCAGCATTTTTTTCTAACAATTTCAAAGAAGCTTTTCAGCTGCAGTATGTGGGAGATTTGATGATTTGCCCCATCTTACATTGCGTTTGATAAAATGTCCTGCGATGTATCACTTACATGCGGGCCCTGGACCCACATGTAGGTAAGACATCACAGGATATTTTATCAAACTCACATGAAAGGTGGGGCAAATCATCAAATATTTCAATAGAGAAGCGCTTCTGTCATGAAAGGGTGCGGAAAGTTGGATGCTAAACCAGTTTAACATGAAAGAAATAAGAAAAGAACTAATGAAAAGGAACAATACCAAAAGAGAGTGCAAAACATCTTCAACAGCTTCAGAATGATGTACTGTATCAATGTGTTGGACAAGAAGCTTCTTAACTCGTGGTTCCTCTGAAGCTGTAGGCAAAGCAATGAAGTGAAACTTTCTGCAGGTGAACGAGGTGGCAATATTTGTGGTCTATCTATTTGTTGAGGAATGCGTATGTGATATCAGGATCTGCACAGTATCACACTCGTACTATCTTTCGGCGAGGTTTTGCATAGACAATTGATGGTGTGTTAAGGTCAATAGTGCACAACCATCCGTAACAGGAGCTGTTTGGTCCATACCTTTAGCAGTGGAGGAGGGTTCGGAGATGGAAATGCTCGAGAAATCGAGCATGGCCTTCTTCACGGGCCTTTCATTAATCTCTAGCCCTTCAAAATGACAGAAAAATCATCTTTGCCTAAAAATTCTTCCTTCCTCACTAAAAAATCTGAAAAAAAAAGGGGGGAGGAGCAATGGGAAAGAAAAGGAGGGCTGGAGGAGTGCTCACAGAAAGCGTCAGGCCGGGTCTGGGAGGGCTTGCGCTTGACCCGGACGACGATAGGTTTCTCCCGCGCCTCAGGTGCCGAGGTGGAGGCGTCTCCGGCGGCCTCCGCCGCAGACGCCATCGCCGGCGAGGTAGGGCTACAGTTCTCGGCCGGAGAAAGAGAGGGGCGGGCGACTTAGGATTCGTGCGGCGATGGAGAGAGAGAAACGAGGAGGTTTTAACCTCGATGAGAACTTCAAGATTCGTGCGACGACATCGTGAGGCCGAGAGCTACTGAGACGAAGGCTTGAGCCCGGACACGCGGACAGCGGCCAAGCTCCATCAATGGCGACCACTCCTTCGCTCGCTACCTCCTCCTTTCCCTATCCATGTCCCTCTCCTCCACTCTCCAAAACCCTAAACCCATCCTCCAAATGTAAGCCCCCTCTCCATCCTCACCGGGCCAGTTCCCCTCCTCCTCCCCCGGCGCCGCCGCGGCGTCTCCGCGGCGTACGGCGACGACGACATGGACGACGACTTCGGCGACTTCGACGTCGACGACGGGGACGGCTTAGGAGACGACGACGACCTCGACAACGAGCAGGACTACGACGTCGACTACGACCGCCTCCTCGCGCCCGTCAAGCCGCCGCCGCCGCCGCTCTCCAGGGAGGGCGGCCAGGAGGAGGGGGACATCGTCATGGTCGCGGCCGAGAGCTTCGTCTCCACGCAGGAGTCCGCCTCCGACACCGTGGTCGACTACGCCGTGGACGAGGACGAGTTCCACAAGATTCGCCTTCTCCACTGCGACTTCCTTATCCGCATGGCGCCCGACCTCGACGACGACGTATTCGACTTCCGGGAGGTATCCTATGACCTGTAGTCCTATCATCCTGTGTGGAGTACATTTTGTAGTAATTGCCTGTGCTATTTCATCAAACCTGCCTGCAATAATGCTTGTGGTCTCTCGACATTTCATCAAACATGTGCATGACATTGCTATCCAAATTGACAAAACTGTATCTTTTTGGTTGTTTCAACTAAATTATGTAGTGCTCATTCTGCTGAATATGGCATCCTGTGCAACAGATGTATGTCACGCCGCCCAACACTGACATCTACTCCATACCGAGGGTTCTTGCCCCAATGCCACAGAAGGTGCCGGTATCTTTGCTATTTCTTATTCCAGGTGAATGTAAATTGGCCTTGAGGTGTAATTGTTGCTTTTATTGTTGAAATTAGTACATTAGGTGCACAAAGAAAAACTTTGGCCGCTACCATGTAAGTGAGCCACCAGTGGAGCATTTGTGTGATCCCCTATACAAGACAGAGAGGGAGATTATGAAGGTATGTGTGAGTGAGAATGTTTGTTGTCTGCTCTTCTAGTTTGTTCTGCCACTCTATTATATTTCTTTCTGTCATAAACCAAGATGAACTGGGTGAATGTGGCTTGAATGTTACCAACTTTGAAGTTCTTCCCTAAGTTTCTGACTTAAAATTCATAGTGGGAATATGTTGCAGTTCTTGGTGAGGATATGCCCTTGCTGATGGTAGTTGTGAGCTAAAATTAACATCTTAGTAATTAAACAATGAAGCATATTGAGTATCGGACAGTGTGCAATTCATAGAATTTGTACTCAGTTTTAGAAGAAGTTATTCCATCTAAAGTTGCTTAGTAAAATTTCTTGACAATCATTCCTCTTGACAGGTTTAATTGTTTCATGCAGTGGTTGATTGAATTTATATCTCTCCTTATTGGATGCGCGATGCATTGTTTGTTATCCTTGCAGTAAAAATATTTGTACATGTTTGAATAGGAAATAAGTGAAGAAGTAAAATTACTAGATTTTCGTACTACCCTAGCTTTGCTTACTTTAATCAGTGTGTTTATATTAGTCCGGTTTTAACTTGATCTCCACCCTGGCAATTTGACACTTGACTGTTATTATTGCATAACATTCCGTCTCGCCCTCGCACCAGGTGCACGGCGAGGTGCAAAGAATCATCCACGAATACGGCGGCAAAGGCATGCCGCCGTTGAGCATCACGATCACCGGCCACATCCTCGGCGCAGCGCTCGCGGTGCTCACCGTCTACGAGATCGGGACTGCAGCCATGCAAGGCGAGGACGATGCGCCGATGGTGACGGCCGTGTCGTTCAGCGGCCCGCGTGTGGGCAACACGGCGTTCCGGCACAGGCTTGAGGGGAGAGGCGGGCTGGACGCCGCCATCGATGAAGTGGTGGCCAGCGGCGGCGCTGAAGGGGAAGCAGTGAACAAGCCGCCGTCGGTGGAGTGGTGATGCGCTGGTGGTGGAGCTGTTGAGGTGTCGGCGGCGCACGGGAGGATGCGATGAGGAGCGGCGGGGAGAGGTGACTGTGATGTCGACGGCCGAAGGTGGTGAGGTTGCGCCCCGGTGAATCTGGAGGAGATGAGGGGCGTCGGCGGTCGGAGTAGATGGCAAGGAGGAGAAGGGAGGCAGCCGGTGTAGAGGGCGGCGGCGGATGTGGAGAAACGGCGGCCGGATGGAGAAGTGGGTGCCGGCGCCGATCTGGACCGGGAAGCAAGGGGCGGCGCGGTGGAGGTGTGGCCGGAGAGGAGGACTGGCGGCGCAAGAGCAGAAGGTGGAGAAGGTGGCGGAGGAGAAACGGCGGCCGGATGGAGAAAGACGGGTGGTGCGTCGGCGAGCTGCGGCCCGGCGCTCGCCGGCGGTCGGAGATGGAGAAGGTAATATGGGAGGGGAGGAGAGAAGCAGTAGGAGGCCAAAGAAAGAAGAAAGACCGGGCTACCTCTGATTCCAGGTGGCGGCTAGGGCTTTGGCGTGTGCGTGGGCGCGGGGTGGGTTCTGGGTTCAATGATGTGCATGATCCAGATGATTTTGGTCTTAGGATCTTCAATGAGCAAGAGAAGAATGCTTAAGGAGAGATCCAGACCATTCATTTGTATGAAGTTGGATTACTTTGGTACACAGCTCTAGCTCCGAGATCTATGCTGGATCTGTAGTTTGTTGACTAAATTAAAGTTATTTAAATATTTTTATTTAATATATAATATAAATGAAATGAGTCATGTAAATGCACTTAACATGCCTGCAACTCTAGATCCAGGATTTCCTAGAGCTACAGATGACTAGCTCTAGGAAATCTACAGATTTTCTAGAGCTAGAGCTCTGCCAAACGGGGCTTTAGATTAGGCATGACTGTGGGGGTGGTTGAGGGGGTGGATTTAATAAAGAAAATTTTGGTGTATTATAGAGGGGTAGAGAAAAGAGGAATCATATGGTACCAGGCCTGATCATGATGAAGAGAATTTTTGTTCGCTTGCTCCTCAAACTGCTGTAGATGGATCGATGACAGTAATATATAAAACATGTTTCTATTTTTTTTTTAGTGAAATCTCCAAGTGGTCATATTTTTTACGTATGTTTCTCAAATGGTAGAACAATAGACAAAGCCAATGAATTCCGAAAGGGCAAAAAATGTTGAATAATAATAAAATAAGGGGTGTTGCGAGAATCGAACTCGCGACCTCTCGCACCCGAAGCGAGAATCATACCACTAGACCAAACACCCGAATTGAACCCTTTTTTATTTCTTTTTTATATGTACCAAAATAATGCAAAAGACGCAGATCGGTTTCCGCGTGCCTGCACAGTGCACACAGCTATGTCGCCGTCCTTTTCTTGTTAGAGCAGGTACAATAAGGCTTAGTCAGCAGGCTATAGCAAATATAATATCAACCAAATCTTACGTGGCAGAGAGAGAAAGAAGCTGGCTACTAAATTACAGCTAGCTATAGCACGTAAAAATATGTATTTTACTCTCTTACACGTGGGGCCAAATAGTTATTGTAATAGCTACCTTATTGTATGAACTATTTTTTTGAAGGTTATAGATGAAATGGACAAGTGTTATAGCCACTAGTTAGCTATACTATTGTACTTGCTCTTAGGGTGGCAGCTGCTTAGCCGGCGGGTAGGGAAAACGATGCGGCGGTTATTGTAGGGGATTATAGGTAGAGTGCTAATGGGTTAAAATCTAATCTAAAATAAACCTAATTCTCATTTAAAGAAGTTTAAAACTCTACCCAACTTAACATAAAGAATAACCTAACTCATACGACATTTCCATCCAATCCAAATGGTTAAAATGGGTTGAAACCCATTTTCAACCTATTTCAAATCCGTTGCCAACCCACTTTTTATTAATCTACTATATGCACGTGCAAGTGCAAGTGCAAGTGCATTTATAGAAAACTTTTGAAAAAGTTCGATATTTAGAATTTCTAACTCACGTTCACACCATAAAAGTTTCATAAAATTTATTATAGATGATTTCAGGTATAGAGATGCTACTTTATACAAATTATTAGTCCTAGGCATACAGGTAGAACAACATGCTTTTATAGAATTTTTTTGAAAAGATTTGGTATTTAGAATTTTTAACTTGCGTTCACACTATAAAAGTTTAACAAAATTGCCTGAAATTTATTATAGATGATTTAGAGTATAGAGACATTATTTTGTGCAAATTATTAGGCCCAGACACATAGGTGGAACCAATAAACTTTTATAGAAAACTTTTGAAAAAGTTCGGTATTTAAAATTTATAACTCACGTTCACACCATAAAAATTTCATGAAATTTTCTAAAATTTATCACACATGATTTTAGCTATAGAGATAATACTTTGTATAAATTATTAGGTCTAGACATCTAGGTGGAACCAACAGGCTTTTACAGATTTTTTTTGAAAAGGATCGGTATTTAGAATTTCTAACTCGCATTCATACTATAAAAGTTTCACAAAATTACATGGAATTTACTATAGATAATTTAGCGTATAGAGATGCTACTTTGTGCAAATTGTTAGGCCCAAACACATTGGTGGGACCAATAAATTTTATAGGAAACTTTTAAAAAAGTTCGGTATTTAAAATTTATAACTCCCGTTCACACCATAAAAGTTTTATGAAATTTTATAAAATTTATTATACATGATTTCGGGCACAGAGATGCTACTTTGTGCAAATTATTAGTCCTAGGCATACAGGTGGAACCAATAGGATTTTATAGAATATTTTTGAAAAGGTTCGGTATTTAGAATTTCTAACTCGCATTCACACTATTAAAGTTTAACAAAATTGCCTGGAATTTACTATAAATGATTTAGGATATAGACACGTTATTTTGTGCAAATTGTTAGGCGCAAACATATAGGTGGAACCAATAAAGTTTTATAGGAAATTTTTGAAAAAATTCGGTATTTAAAATTCATAAATCATGTTCACACCATAAAAATTTCACAAAATTTCCTGAAATTTACCATAGATTATTTCGGCTATAGAGACACTACTTTGTGCAAATTATTAGGTCTAGACATATAGGTGGAACCAACAGGTTTTTACACAAATTTTTTTGAAAAGGATCGCTATTTAGAATTTCTAACTCGCATTCACGCTATAAAAGTTTTATAAAATTAACTAGAATTAATATAGATGATTTAGGGTATAGAGTACTTTGTGTACATTGTTAGGCCTAGACACATAGGTGGGACCAACAAATTTTTATAGGAAATTTTTAAAAAGTTCGGTATTTATAATTTATAACTCTCGTTCACACTATAAAAGTTTCACATATGGGTAGAGTCAACCCACGGGTGAGCCGTATTGCAACACTATGGGTTGAATCTGTATCCGACCCAACACATTCATTCTTTCAACCCATTTCTATCCAATCAAAGACAACCCAATCAAGAACCCAACCCATTAACACCCCTAATTATGGTGGTGCTCATTTGGGCTTTTAAGCCTGGATTTATGACTTATTTTATATTGTAGCAGTTTTTTGCACTATAGCTATTTGTTAGCGTTTTTAGTGTAATTAAATTAAAAAATTATATCATTACAGACAATCTAAAGGAATAAGAGGGAAAAAGACAAGGCAAAAAAGGATAAAAAACCAAAAAAAGGCAAAATTAAGAAACTAGAAGTCAGAAGGTAGAAGCTAAAGCTCTAATAAGCGGTACTATATAGTGCAGTCAATTGATCGATCAGCTTAATCCAAATGAGGTCCATTGGAATATTTATCTGGCCTTGTAGCCTTTCCTAATCTACCAGCGCATGTACAATAGATTAACATCAGTGGTTTATAAAAGGATGCCACATATCAAATTTATGCTGATACGTAGGAGAGAAGAGATGATGGAGTGATAGAAGAGGTTGTCTGTTGCTGCACAGGCGATCTATTAGCATGAACTAATGCACTTATAAACAATGTCATACCTATTATAGAGAGCTTGTCTACTCACAACATGATTTGTGAAGCCGATAGCGTATAGACAACAATTATCTATTCTATTGTAATAAGTATTGTCACTAGTTTTTGTAGTAGATAATGTAGAAGGCTACACTAGTGAGCCAGCTAGCCGTGCATGGCCTTAGTGGTGTAGCACCTCGTCTCTATGGTTGATGAATATAGTTTGATACCCACGAATCTCGTTGTTGGGTTATTTATGTGGATTTTCTACTGTAAAATTCTACAATTTAAACTTGTGACATATAAGTTGTAAGCATTAAAATGACTATGCCAACCAATCTATATATAATGCCAGTGCCAGAAGAATAATTCATTCAAATACTACTTAACCAAGTAGATGGCGAAGCAGCACCAATTAATCGACAATATCTACGAGGCTACATACCATCGATCTTTGCATGTACGCATGCAATATATGATACAAGTATATATTAAAGTTCTTAGAGAGATGGCGCTGTGGGATATGATGGGATGAGAGGAGAGGAGAACCCGTGAAGATTTTGATAACCCTTCGCTTTTGGTTTTATTTAATTTGATTTCTAATTTCAATTTGAATTTCAGATTCAAATTTTGTTCAATTCAATTGTCATTTGCCTTGGTTCTTGATCCATGATTTTTATTTTCATCATTGAATTGCCAGGCAAAAAAATCCAAATCAAGATTCCGAAAAATTCCAATAGCACCAAAAAGAAATAAAAAGCTTGAAATTTTCACAATTTCAGTCTTTTCCAAACTTAGAATGTCACCCATTTAATGCTATATATCACTCTCTCTTGTAATCCGTCGCAACACTCGGACACCTTACTAGTGATCTAATATATACTAGGTAGATCTATCTGTGGGTTTAGCGAGCAGCGCCCTCGTGATCTCGACGCACAAGCTAGCGTTCCTGACGGCGAAGTCGTCGTACTTGGGGGAGAACACCACCTGCTCCGCGTGCTCCACCACCGTGTCCATGGCGCGCTCCTTGAGCGCGGCGCTCGAGGCCAGCTCCGCCACCTCCAGCGTCCGCAGCACGTTACCCGGCTCCACGGACGCCGCAAGCCGCGCCTCGCAGGCCCGCCCGAGGAACGGGACGTCGTACTTGTCGGCGGCGACGAGGAGGGTGTGCAGGTGGCGCTCCGTGCACGCGCCATTCAGGGTACCGCTGTAGAGGAAGGCGAGGAACTGCGAAAGCTCGCCGTGGTCGAGCTCCGGGAGGGAAATGGAGTCGCCGGCGGGGGCCTTGCAGTCGTCGTCGGAGAGGGTGTGGCGGAACACCTCCGACCTGGCGGCCTGCATGCATGCATGCGCAGTTGGGCTTAATACGAAATCCGTAACTGGGCCGAAAAAAGCCCATGAGAACGAATCGGTCGGGCTCACCAGGATAGCTTTGTGGGCTGGGACTGGGGGCCCACTTCCGGGTTTGACGACGATGTCGGTGTGGATCCCCTGCTTCCACGCCCACGCGAAGCCTTGGTCAAGGAACGCCGCCCTCTGCTTCGTCTCCTCCTCCCTCCCTCTCATCTCCTTCACCTGCTCCCATGCATCTCCCATCCCCTGCATTTCATTCGAACAGAGAGAGAGAGGGAGAAGAAAATCTGTTGGTAAAATACTTCAGTGCCATTAAGTTCTGAATTTTGCTCCGTATTACTGGTGAATATTATACACACACATACATACATACATACATACATACATACATACATACATACATACATACATACATACATACATACATACATACATACATACATACATACATACATACGATGATGCATGCTCCGTATTCTCTAGCCTGAAACTTTATTCATAATTACTTTTGAAGGTTCGGTATTTAGTACTGACTACTGAGAAGGCAAGCATAACAACCGGCACAAGGCACCTTTATTTCCTCATACCAGAGATGACATTCAACAAGAACCTACCGAACATTGCATAATTTTTAATAAAAGGAAACCACCAACTGTTAAAGAACACCGGTATATGTAGCAGCTGCTGAAAACAAACTTTAAGCATTGATCATGAAACTTTTGTCAACGTCATTCCCACCAAACCTTGCAGTTCAAACGTACAACTCTGTGATTGAGGCATGCAGCTCACCAATAACCCCAAAACAATATTGACAGCAAACCACACGTCAGTGAACCTAAATAATGTAGTGCATCAAGAGTTTTTCTTGCATTACATGCGGGTTTAATTCCTGTTATCAATTCATTCTCTACCTATAATGCTCTACTGAAAATCACTCAAGATATTCAAGGGAAGCATACAATTGAGACATATAACGCATGAAACCTCTAAGGAATTAAGTTAGGAGCTCTTGCCTTGGTTGAGCTGCTGGGCTTAATCAATCCACGGGGCTTCACCAAGCCATGGTCGTCGGCACGCTCATCGTTGCTGAAGAAGGAGATGATGGCCTTGGCACCTTCGTGGCAGGAGGAGCAGACGGTGTTCCTTGGAAGCCTGTAGATGGAGGCCATGGGGCTGCAAATGCAGCAATCCATGCTTCTGCTGTCGCTGCCTCCTTGCCTTCCTTTGCCTCCTTCTCCCTTTGGCTTGGCAATGATGTTAACAACAAGGTCGCCATTGTTATGTGCCGCGTGAGGCTATAAAGATGTTTGGGGAAGGGAAGAGGATGGTGTGTTGCTATTTCTTTTCTAGGACTAGTATATGTGGTGGTTGCTAACTAAGACAGGCAGAGGAATTAATTAAAATTCCCCTCCTCCTTTTAGGCTTGGTTTTCATAATGGTATGAATAATGTGCAATTCATGAATGTAGTTGGTGCATGGGCACTTGATTTGTTTCAGTACATTGACTAAACTGACCTCTCCTCTTTGATTTCAAATGAACCGATTACCTGACCATTAGTGTACAAGAAACAATCATTCTCAATAAAGCAACTGAAATTAAGATTGCAGTTCCTACCAGAATAAAAGAAAGCCTTGTCAGTAAAGTAAGCGCAGACATTGGCTTTTGGGATTTTTCTTTTAATGGAAGCTTAGGTACAATTGTCTAAAGTTGGTTTACTGTGTACCAAAAAGAGCCTGTTCATGGATTGTGTACAGTACATTTTAATGCTAGGGTTTATGGCAGAATTAATGCAAAATGAAAATGAAAAGCTTATCAGAAAAAAAGTCATCTCTAAAAGATTACTGATTTTTTTGAACGGGGCTAATAGATTACAGATGAGAAAGTGCTGCTATTATATTCCATTATGTTTTAATGTTTCCTTTTGAGTTCAGAAATTTGTATGCTCCTTTCTGAAAAAGGGCAAAACAAAACGTCTGTGCAATCTTAATTTTTGCAGTATTTTTAACATACACTCATGTAATGGTGAGCTAGATAGCAGATACATCTTCTTAGAAGGATATGAATACTGATATAGAAGAACAGGCAGATGAAAAATGGAGTTGGGGGACAATACTGTCTTTTTCCTCTCAAGATATGAGTAGACATCGGAAGAGCATAATCTGATATAAAATCAGACAATATGATGATTAGATGATTATATAATGTATGAAAGAATCATGGGCCAGAGGTTGAGAGGGACTTTCCAACCTCAAAGAAGACATTAGGGAAACTGGAAAGAGATGTTGGAGGCTTGAAGGGTGGCACGGCTAGGCTATGCCTTCTTAACAAGTTAACCACTATCATGCCACTCACCCAACACCCTCTTTGCTGGCGAGAATTACTCTAAGCAGAAGAACATGAGATAGTAGGCCAGAGAAAGGAAGATGATTATTTCAAGAACCTTTGCTGTGGCATAAATCAAATTGGCAAACCAAAATAAATGATACTAATAACACGCGTTCATGTAATCAACTGCCTCAACAAAGCGATACTAATAACACATGGGATTTCTCTTGTCCAAATCTCTTTAATACAGAGGATTCAGGCCTTTTTCGTTTGATTCTATTTCTAGCTCAACAAAAAAGCATGTGTACTTTGATGATAGACTTTTCATGTATCATCATAAAAGTTCGTCATCCTTTATCAAGAGGAAGCAACCGATCGATAGTTCGATACAGTAGTGCACATTCGTCCATGCAACCGCAATCATCATCAAAACTACAGAAGTAATTCGACGACAGCAAAGCATATGGCAATTAATTCTTCTTTCCTGAGAAATCAATGTCCCGAGTCCATTAATCTTATACTATATGAAATGCGTTCAAATCGCTCGTATATAGTTAAGCAAATTAAGAAATAATTGAGTGTCACTATAAATACGTGTGTTTGAGAATTAGCCACTCAATATCTCACTGGTCTTGTTCTTTTCAGCTTTTACAAGCTGTTTTTTGGTTTTCCTACAGTAACTAGTTTTTAAATGGAGTATCTTTTTAAGATATGGTCTACTAATTAATTATAGTAGATACTTTACTGACTTCAGTTATAACGGCAAAAACCGCACATGAGTTTCTGTTACTCTGTAATCTCTCACACAAACAGCTCAAAAGCCACAAGCCGCAACCAAAAACCATAAGCTTCAGTCAAAAAAACAGACCTGCTGACATGTGGGTCCTAGAGTCACATATCGGTAAGATACGAGTAACAAATCCTCGTATGCACATCATTTTCGGTGACAAATTCTCGAATCCCCACAATTGAAGCAGATATCTATCAGCTTGTATCGATAAATGTCAGGACAAAACTGGCTGGAGATACGTCGATGAATGATGAGGTTGGGTTGGGTTAGTTGGAGCATAATAGCCGATTAGAGGGTGGGTATCCTAGCTCTCTGATTGATTGGGGCTGTTGCATTGCAGGGTGGGTCTTCAGTGGATGGATTCATCTCATACGCAAGGATGCCTCCCTTTCACCTAACACATACACACCTCTCCTGTAATACATACGATTTGGCAATTTGGTGTCACTGCGAAGGTAGCCACTTCACGGGAGACTAATCAAATTTGGTTTGCCAACAAATGGGAGACTTGGAAATGCCGTTGCTTCATTCCCATTTCTACAAATATATAAAACCTATTCTTTTCGGTTTCTAAAAGCTGCTTTTTTAGCTTTTGTAACTAGTTTTTAAACAGAGTACTTTTTTTAAGATAGGGTTAACTAGTTAATTATAGTATATACTATATCGACTTCATTTATATCGGTAAAAACCGCACATGAATTTTTATTACTTTGTAATCTCTCACACGAACAGCTCAAAAGCCACAAACCATAGCGAAAAATCATAAGCTTCAACGCCTATCACCTGTGCTTCTCTCTCTGCAGACATGATGCATCAAGTAAAACACCTTCATCAAGTAAGAACATGCATGGACCTTAAATCACACGATTATCTCTATGCTGTATGTTGTTAATTCGCGTGCTGCAGCAATACAAAAAGACTGCCATTGATTCTCGAGTCAAGCAACAAGAGCAGAGGATACGTTAACTTCTACGTTGGCCTTAAGAGCATAGGCTTCGTTCTTTCTTTTCAGCTGCCGCTGAGCTGGTAGGTCAGATAAATAATACTAGCCGATAAAACTTAAAATCAAAAGGTATGATTAGTAGGTCTGGTAAATAGTACTAGCCTACTAGCTAACAGAAACTAAAACCAAAAACCAACTAAAAAGAAAAAAAAAATGGACATATTATGTTCAAGCAGGCCTACATGGGCTTTCTCATGGGCCATGACCCAACGACAGCTGCTACTTGGCGTGGCCTGCTCTTCTCGTGCGTGGATTCGTCAGCTTGGACTAGTTTCTTTTTTTACCCCTTTGGCTCTTCTTGTTCTCTTATTTATTTATTTTTCCAGAAAAGCTTCTTTCTTTCTTAATGATCTTGATAATGTGGATCCTGGAATCCAGCGTATGGAGTGTATATCCAAGACAACTGAATAGACATCCTAGTCATATATATGCCTCACCTCTGTCTGACAATAATTAATATTCAGGAGAAGATTACAACAATGCCAAAGTCCATCTTTGATTAACTCAAGACGACTTGTTATTCTTGCTTCTAACATAGAGAACACGGCTTGCTCATTTCGGCGTCGCAAGAGCTTCTAGTTTTTAGTTTTTTTAATTTCATTCATTTCTTGCTTTTTAAAGGGTTTTGCTCATTTCGGCGTCGCAAGGGCTTCTAGTTTTCAGTTTTTTTTTTAAATTTCGTTCCTTTCTTGCTTTTTAAAGGGCTTTGCTTATTTGGCATCGCAAGGGCTTCTAGTATTGTTTTAAATTTGTACTTTTCTTGCTTTTTAACTTTTTAAAGGGCTTTTTTTCTTTTTTTCCTTTACATTATCCGATATAGGCTAATCTGTTTTTGTTATTTTTTTAATTTTAATTACACTAAAAAATTCCATCAACATCTGCATCGTAAGATAATTCAGCTATAATGCCAAACAATAAAATATAAACCATAATTCACAAAAAAAAAATGAGCAGACCATAGAACACAATGCTGCTGTTGCCTGATCTGATCTGCCCCATCAGAAAACCAGGGGCCGTCCTAGCAAACTGGACGGATTAGGACAAATAAGACGCCACGTCATGGGCAATTATTAACTAGTAATTGATCATCATCATCATCTTTATTTATTTTTTTCTTAATGTAGCTACCAGCTCCACCTCTCGTTCTCCTGGCCGTCGGCGGAGGTGGCCGCCGGCAGCTGCGAGTAGAACTCGTAGTCCAAGCTACTCTCCTTGTTCTTCTTGCGAGAATTGTCGCTGTTGTAGTAGTGCACCAGCGCCGCTCCCCCGAGGACGGCGACCGTGAGGGCCTGTGCGTGTATCCTGGCGTGGATCAGCCGCAGGCCCGTCGTCGTCTGCGGCGTCCTCCTCCGGCTGTACGCCACCGACGCACCCACCGCCGTCGCCCACAGGGCTCCTGCAGTTCCATAATTAGTTAAAAGAGACAGGCCAAGATCAGTTAAGAGCCCCAGTTTACAAGGGACATGGATCTGCTGATAACTTGTACCGATCACAACTCACAAGGGAAGGGAAAAGAACAAATCGATAGAAAAAAAATATGGGATTGATCGATTGCTTTTGCTTGCAACTAAGAAATCACTAGATGAACATACTATCGCTGACTTGACTCACCGATGCTGGTGAGCTTGTGCTCCTCCACCCAGGACTGCACCGACGAGCTCATCTTCTCCATCTTTCTACGACGACTACAAGAAACGATTGGGCCTCGCGACGCAAGAAAAGGCTAGCTAGCTCCTTGACGATTTTTCTTTAGGATGGGATGGGATGGGATGGGATGGGGATCGAGCGAATGATGGGATCAGCTAGCAGGTCAGTTTGGTAGCGTATATAGCTGTCGAGTGGTGTGCGCCCACTGGTTTGTTCTCGTGTTGCATCAGCAGAAACGGAGCCATTCCAATCCAGTGGCTAGAGGAAGAAACCAGTGGCCCAGTCATCTGTTTTTGCCCTGGTTTCCCTGGCTAAGAGGAGGCGGCACCCCCCACCCAATGTTGTTTTAGGTCCTTGCCCTTATCCGTTGCCTCAGGTACTGACATGTGGCTCATAAACAATGTTGCCTATGTACAGATGTTATGAAATTTTTGTACGGATAATCCTTTTTTATTCGAAAATACATAAATATACCCGCGAGAAATTTTTTTACAAAAATAGTCTCCAGTCGCCGCCCCATTGGGCGACTTCTGCCTTTCGCCCAACCGTGAAGCGACAGTTAGGAAATGTGTGAACCGTTGGGCGACTTATACAGTCGCTCTACGGTTGAGCGACTGTAATTTCAGTCGCTGTATGGTTGAGCGACTGAAATTGCAGTCGCTCAACCGTAGGGCGACAGAAGTGGATACCACTTATTCCACCGCCTGCCGCCCACTAGCAACCACTTTTCCCTCATTTCCCCCATTCTGCGCAGAGAGCCAGAGAGAAGAAGAGAGGAGGAAGAGGAAGGGGAGAAAAGAGGGAGGAGGGGAAGAAAAGGAGGAGAGGGGAGAAGAGAAGGAGAGGAGGACAGGGTTGAAGGAGGAGGTGAGGGCGGAAGAAGGAGTCCAAGCTATTCCATCGATTTGGATCCAGGTATTTTTGTTAATTAGGTTGTATTTACACTATTGTTTAGATGAAATATTGGTGTTAGTAAAAATTGTAAATGTAGTATACATTTTGTAGTATAGAAATTTGACTACCCTTTTTAGTATGGAAAGTTTAGTTTAGTGTTGAACGATGTTATTTGACATGTCGTAAATTTCAATCGTACATGTAGGTGTACATCATTAATGGCCAGTACTACATTGAGAGTGTATTATGGTGCTGGAATGATTCGTGAAGGTCCGAATGGTGTGGATTTAAGCGATTTTCCGCAAGTCACTCTCGTACTTCCCGATGACGAGAATGCTGGAATGACAGATGTGCAGCATTGGCTGACCGAGAGTTTTTCATTGGACCCCGAGGTGTGCAGCGTCGTTGTGCAAGGGCTTTGGAGCCGGTCTCCCACTGACATCAGATGGGAGTTGAAGACATTGGTGCGCTCAGCTTCGTGGAAGGGATTTGTGCAAGGGTGCCGGCGCCGTGGATACGAGTGTGTCCTGCTTGTGCAACCGTGCTCACTACAAGCAGCTGCGCAAGCTCGTGCGACCGCCTATGCTTCGGGAGGTGCTAGCAGCTCGGGCGGGCCGCACGTTGGTGGAGCTGATGAAGTTGCTCGTGATGAAGGCAATGCGGTACATGGAGGAGAGTTATAGCTGTCAAGTTATAGAGACGGAACTGGGCAAGCAGATGAAGGAGAGCATAATGAGTATATCGTGCAGCAGATGGAATCTGATGACCAGAGGGCATGTGATGAAGAGCAAGCTGTAGAGGACGACGAGGAGGATAGTTCGGATGATGAAGAAGTTCCTATCCCCCAGGAATGGAACCGGTTTAATGCGGAGGGTGTTTCCGCCCATGATGAACATGAATCACCATGGGAGTATCATGAGACAGAGGTTCGGGTGCATGCTACATTTGCTGACAAGGAAGCGCTGCAGGATGCCATCAAGCTTTGGGCCCTCTCAATGCAACGGACATTTCGCGTCGTCAAATCAAGCCAGGAGCAGTACACTGTGAAGTGCGAGCAGGCTGGTTGTCCTTGGAGGGTGCACGCACGTAGACCGAAGTATGACACTCACTGGATTGTGTCCAAGGTGGAGCCGCACTCCTGCATTCTGAACACTGTCTTGGCGAGGCATCGTAACCTGACGTCCGGATTTATAGCCAATTTGATGTATGGGGAGATAGTGGAGAAGAGAGATATTGCGGCAACGCATATTGTGGTAGCTATCGAGAATAAATTCAAGTATAAGATTAGCTACGCGAAGGCGTGGCGTGCCAAGCAAAAGGCGTTGGAAAAACGTTTTGGCACTTTCGAGGCGGCGTACGACAACCTTCCTCGTATGTTTAAGGTGTTGCAACAAAGGAACCTGGGCACGTACATCGCCGTGCACGAGAAGCCGTCCATAAGTCCACCGGGTTTTGCAGTGTTGCAGAGAGCATTGTTTGCATTTGGTGCTAGCATTGAAGCATTCAAGCACATGCTGCCAGTGATCTCTGTAGATGGGACCTTCTTGACAGGCAAATACAAAGGGCAGCTCCTGACGGCCATAGGCGTTGACGGTAACAATCAAATATTGCCGCTGGCTATTGCATTTGTGGAGAGCGAGAATTATGAGAGCTGGCTGTGGTTTCTCAGACATGTGAAGGCTGGAGTTGTAGGCAGCCGTCCTGGTGTGTGCGTAATCCATGATCGCCACGCCGGGATTATAAAGGCGATACGAAAACTTCAAGAAGACCCTGAGGAGAGCGTTCCTTGGCCGGACATGAGGAACCGGTGGTGCAGTCGTCACTTAGGGGCAAACTTTTTCAAGCAATTCCCGAAACAATCTTTGATGAAGCTATTCAAGAGGCTGGCTAGGCAGAACCAGCAAAGAAAATTTGATGCTTTATGGGGGTTGTTGGATGAGCACACCAGGAAGAACGTCGACGAGAGGAGCAAGGGGCTGGTCATTCCTGGGGCGGCACAACCGCAATGCTTGGCAGCAATCGATGAGTCTAACCCAAATGGTCCAAGAAGGAGGAGCGCGTGAAACATCAAGTGCTTCTCGCAGTGGATCGAGGGGGAACCATTGGAGAAGTGGTCGTTGTTGCACGACACGGATGGCGCAAGGTACGGAATAATGACAAGTAACCTTGCCGAGGTGTACAATTGGGTTCTCAGGGGTCTCCGTTCTCAGCCCCTCGTCGCCATCGTGGAAGGTGTTCTTCACAGCACAATCCGCTACTTCAGGGAGAGGCACGCGAGTGCCGCACTTCATGCGGCCAATCCCGGAGCCCTGTATTCGTCAAAAATTACCACGTACATGGAGACGAAGGCACAAAAGGGTCAATTGCACACAGTGCATGTCATGGGCAACAGGGAGCATCGTTTCGAGGTGATACTCTGTGACAGAGCCGGATTTGGGACATCTCGTTCACTTATTACTCACGAGGTATGCCTTGGAGATCATGCAAACGAACCTAACTGCACATGCAACAAGCTTAAGTTGTTACACAGGCCATGCTCTCATGTCCTCGCTGCATGCGGAACCGTGGGCATGGATCCTTCCAACTTCGTGTCCGAGTACTTTTTTAAGGAGACAATACTGCAAGCTTGGTGTGGGGAGCTCCGGGGGTTCAGGGCGGTGGGAAACTTCACCACGTTGGACATTTCAGCGAGGACTTGGGTTCCGGATATTAACATGCTAAAGGGTGGGAAGGGTCGGCGACAGACCTGACGTATTAGAAATGACATGGACGAATCACAAGCTGGAACATCTGGTGCACGTTGTGGGCGATGCGGTCAGGAGGGGCACACAGCTAGACGATGCAATGCATGTCCGGATCAGTAGTTGGTGTTGTATTGCATGCTAAATTTCATGTACCATTTGTAAACCTTGTATGTTACATCCCTTTTCTGTAATGCACTTATGTACAATGTCATTTAAGTATGTACCATTTAAGTATTGCAATTTTTTTTGCCTTGTGATAACAACTCCACGTACATAACAACCAATTCATCACATGCTTAACAACGTTGCACATTACATCGTTATGGAAAGAGGGCACAGAATATGAAGGTCACAGAAAATGAAGGCGTCATGCACTTACAACACGAAACAACACATACATTGCACATACAGACAGAATTTATGGAAAGTTCTACACCCAAAACATCAACACAACAGTCCTACTGGCACAGCATCAACACATTCGGTACCCTCGTGGCCTACATGCCAAACGAGCCTCGTGGCACCCACATGGAGAACTGCTGAGGGGGCCGCCTCGGACGGGGCTGGCCATCGTGGTAGTGGCACGCACATATGCAGCTCGGGTTCGCGCAGCAACATGTGGGATCATAAGAACTTCCTATGTTGACAACCTCCTCGTTTCCCCTCTCGCGTTGCATCTGTTGCCGGAGCTCATTGTTCTCCTCATTGAGAGTCTCCATTCGGTACTCCAAGTCCATTATTCGGTCCCATAAAGTACCCACATAACGGTCAATATACCGTTCATGAGGAGGGTCGATCCAGCGGGAGAAGTCGCATTTCGCCATCTGCGAAAAATGACAGTAAACATGGAGGGTCCATAAGCAATAAAAAATGTACTATTAGTAATTTGTACCCCGGAGCGTGGGCATCGGAAGAAACGGCGCCCGCCATCGTTCGGCCCTTCCAGGACCTGCACGACCACGTACTCATTGTGTCTGCATTTTGGCCACGCTGGTTGCGCACGCCGGCTTGGTACCAAGCGGTACTGTGGTCCGAACATCTCCCTCCTTTCCAAGGGAAGGTCTTCCTTCGGTGACCCATATCCGACTGACCCCTCATCTTCCGCCATGGTATGTTCTTTGTTCGATTTACAGGGTTTTCTAGCTACAACTTCATGAGACCTCTACCGTGCTATTTATATCGAATGGCGAGACAAAAGATGGCTGCTTTGCCCAGAGACATGACAAAAGCGCTCAGCTTTATTCGGTGAGATGACAACACATGCCAGCTTTACGCAGTGATATGACAAATCGGGCCAGCTTTGCTCAGTCACATGACAACACATGGCAGCTAAACTGCCTACATAAAGACTACGATCTGAAAAGCCTTCATACGAACATTTATTGCTACTCTGAAAAGCCTACATAGGAACATTTATTGCTACTCTGAAAAGCCTACATAGAAACATTTATTGCTACTCTGAAAAGCCTACATAGGAACATTTATTGCTACTCTGAAAAGCCTACATAGGGACATTTCCATGGACTTTGCCCACTGCACCAGATAACCTGCCTACATAAAGGCCTCCTATGTCTTCCATACCACATCTCCTCCTCAAGCCTTCACAATACTACTACACAACAATGTCTTCCTGGAGGTCCGACCCATTTGGAGTGCCGGAGTGGCATGAGCGCCCGAAGTGCAGCTGCGGCTTTAGGACGATGTTGGGAGTCTGGACGGATCAAGAAGAGCGAGCCAAATACGGCCGTAGGTTCTTCAAGTGTCCAAACCTGGATGACGATTTCATGGTAACGACGACAACTAAATCATTTGTTTCTCGTTGCCGTTTTTCAACTTGATCCATGACATCTACCATGCCACACATAGGCTTGCAGGTTCATCGAATGGGTGGATCGGGTGTCGCCGACATGGCCACATAACCAGGCAGTGGAGGTGGAAAACAAAGGACAATACTTTGTCAAGATGACTCAGGCTCGCGAGGTGGAACGACAGCTGCGGCGTGAGCAAGAGCGCCGCGTGAGGGTGGACCAAATCCGTCTGAAGGACAAGGAGGATGAGCTGCAAAGGAGGCGGGAGCAGCTAAGTCTGCGTGAAGCAGCCATCAAGCGTCAGGAGGAAGAGCTTCAAGCTCGGGAGGCAGCTCTCAAGTCCAAGAATGACAGGAAAAAGGATGCAGCGGAGCCATCTTCAAGGCGCGATAAAAAGGGGAAACAACCACGCTACACCCAGTAGACAAAATGTTACGAGCAGTTGGGTGGGTTAGTCGCATATCATGCTATATGTTATGCATGTAATAAAATTGTACGCGGCATGTTATGAAGTTTATTTCTATTCACATAAGGTTATTATCTCGTGTGTTCGCATTCAATGATTCAGATAGCAAGTCATTTAACAATATTAACATACTCTTGGTACACTAATTCTTAGTAACATAAAAATATCACTTACCAATGTATATATCAAACGTTCTACAGTCAATTGTTCTTAAAAAAAATTTCACAAAATTTTTAATGCACCTACAATATACAATAAACATAACCTTTTATTACAACTATACCATATTTTTTTCCAGTTTAAAACTACAAAATTGACAAAACTCTAAAATTTCACGGGGATTGACTAAAGTCGCCCATCCATTGGGCGACTGCGCTTATAAGTCGCCCATCCATTGGGCGACTACTATGAAGTCGCTTAACAGGAAAGCGACTACTTGCAGTCGCTCAATCATCGAGCGACAAGTATTTTGTCGCTTCCCGGTTGGGCGAAAAGCAGAAGTCGCCCAATGGGGCGGCGACTGGAGACTATTTTTGTAAAAAAATTTCTCGCGGGTATATTTATGTATTTTCGAATAAAAAAGGGATTATCCGTACAAAAAATTCCAGATGTTATTGCCGTGAGTGATTAGCGTATTAACAACAACAACACACATCTGGTGCAACCTTTCTTTGTGGGAATCTAGGCTGTGATCGTTTTAGTTTTTGGCTTATTTTTTACTATTTATAAATTTTATCTTTTTTCGAATATTTGGCTTTTTGTTGAGCTTTTTTGTCGGTTCTTTTTTCCTGTATTTGTTTGTATTATACGTAATGGGCTAACATATTTTTTTAATTTTTTTAAATTTAATTATGCTAAATAAGCCTTTGTCAGCTACAGTGTTTTTTCAGCCAGCTACAATATTTTTCAGCCATAAGCCACCAAAAATAAGCCCAAATGATCACCACCTTAATGGGATGTAAATCCGATTAATCGGGATGTTTAGGACCCAAGCTGAAGACCAGAGTTTCTCTAATATTTTTACCTTAAAATCATTAAAGTCCTTCACTTCAATAACTATGATAAACGATGAAGATTAGAGCCTAAGCATCTCTAAATAAATATCAAAAGAAAATCGAGCCAAGCAGGACTTGATGCCTCATAGCGGTACTACCACTATGTAAATTACGGTACTACCGCTATAGAACTACCGATATGTAATTAGTGGTATTATCTTTTTCCTCAGATCAGCAAAGGAAATTCAGCACAAACAAAACAAAAAGAACACTGCACAATTTTCATATGAAAAACCCAATGTTGTTGAACAAAATATCCTAAGTAACAAATAACAAGGTCAAGAAAATTCCAAACTTTGATGTTAACACTAAGTCTTGAAAATTCCTGTCAGATCCAGATTTTACAATCCGGAATCTACTGTGTTTAATTGCACTATTCCCTGGATCAGTAGATAGTGCACACAGTTACAGTTCTGAATATCAAAGTACATATCATGCGGAAACGTAAATATAATAGCAAACTTACACATGGGCCCACGAGGCCGAAATCATTAAATTGCAGCAGCGGAAGAACGAAGCACACAGATGGGACCTTCAGGACATGCCCACAGGCAGCCAACTGGAGGTTCGCGACCTAGTTCTCGACATCTTCATCTTCTTTGCCATCGTGATCCAAAAGTATTATTGAAGCGCAGCGATCCGGTTCCTGCTTCTGAATTTGCCGCAAAAGCGAGCGTGAGCACTCCGACCCCGTGCTCAGCGAATCAACACACAGAATGCAGTATATAACATGTATGGCTAATCAAGGATGACTTAAGTTTATTTTCTTTTGCGAAGAGTGCTTTTGAATACAAATACTTAAAAATTCCTGAGACCTAGCATTTTGAACAAAAGCATATTGTTCAAGAACATGCAATAATAGTAGCGATCCAGATTCCATCCACCGTTACATGGCATCTGCACCATATAGCAATTCTTCAGCGTTATAGCCGCTTAACTTACCACTGGGACGACACCCAGGACAATTCCAAACTAGGGCCTTACACTGCCCTTCCACTTTCCCAACCCATCATAAAGCATTTTGAAATACAACTATATCTGGTTAAGTTCCCATATCCGCCCTTGACCGTGGGCACGGCTATTCGAATAGTTTTAGACTCTGCAGAGCTTGTACACTTTCACCACAAGAGACAATCAACTCGTTGCCCCACACGATTCCTTAGACGTGTGGTTGAGCAGACCATCACAGTGACTTTTCAAAGTATCTAGACCCTTTTGTCATCTCACTTTTATGGGAAACTGCCCACTTGCGGTGGGTCCCATCTGTGCGCGGGATGTTTCCCCCAGCCACTACGCAGCCAGACTTCTACCTCTCCGCAACGTAGGACAGCTGGGAAACTTCACCCTCCACTGGTGTCCCTTCAGGCCCCCTTGCCATAGCGTAGTCCCTTCACCCCCTACCAGTGAGATGAGTCCGGAGTTTCGATAAATTTACTTAGCCAAGTTGTAATTTACAGACTTGTAGTTGTACTGTTTTACCCGGGAGGTCATGACAAGATTCAGTCCTTAGTGGTATCTGGGCGGTCTATCACTAACCCATTTTGTGCATCCACTGCACCACACTCACACCATCCAACCAATCCGCCCAGATATTTAAGCAAGTTGGGGATTTTGAGGGTATAAAATAGTCATGTCAAATATACCAGTCATTCCCACCATGGCTGCCCAACCAATTTTTCTCAGGTTTACAAGTGATGCTTGGGCGCTCTCGCGCCCTTGAGTATCTATGCAATACTAAGCATGGCATATAATTAGGGACTTATTTTCAAAGGTTAATATTATAGTTTTGCTAGGGCGACAATGTTCACATATTCAAATATTTCAAAGGGGGTGTAATATTATTCAAGGTAAACAATAGGCATGTAACTAGAATCTTAAATTAACATGGATTTGCATATAACATACCGCATGCAATTTGATAATTTAAAACCAAAATAATTTGCAGAAATGTAGGTTCAACATGATCAAAGTATTGACTCGCCTGGCGCGGTTTACCGCGGTCTTGAGCTCACACGATGCTTTCTCTTGAGCTTCTATTCTTTATCTTCACTTTGCTCTGACCACGTTTGATCCGTGAAATCTTCTGGACTCCAGTTTCTAATTACGCGACAAATGACTGAATCCAAATAAAAGCGAATAACTCAAAGGATCCAAATAAATCCGAATAATCTCAATTTAGTTTTACTTTGAGCTGATGGGTGATTCGGGTGATTTGAGGCAAGATCAATGGTATAATACGATAACTTGATCTTTTTATTTAATAGCTTCTTTTTATTATTTTTATATTTATCAAGGAAGTTCCATGAGTTAGGTTGACCTATGTGTCGATGTACGAGTCTGGCTGGGTATGTATTCCATGCAACTTAGGTTATGGTAAAGGCAACTGGACTGATGGATGAGATCTGTACTTATTCTATAAATCTTTTAGTCAAAAGTATTATAACAGTTGTCCTGAAAGCTAGGTCTAGGAATTTCTTATATTAGAACTTAAGTCTTTTTAAATCATAATTTCCGACGAATCAATATAACCCACTTTATTCCCTTTTCTTTAACTTGGATATCTTTATTAAGTTTTAGAATAATCTCTTATTAATACCTTTAATTAAAACTTGGATTTGTGACAAATGTTCCAAACTACATACAGCACTTAATCTATTTTTAAATTTCAAATAATCTTCTTTTACATCCTACTCAATATTTATTACCTTCCCTAGATTATTCTCCATTTTCCTTTATTTTTCTTACTTGAAATGGACCACAAAAATTAAAAACAAAAATGGGGGGAAAAGGGGTGCGGCCGGCTGGATCGAACCCAGGTCTGTGAACTTACGCTGGCTGGGCCTGACCAAATGGGCAACTGCCATTTTGTGGCTACGCTGGTAAGACAATTTAGAAGAGATACTCAAGAGCTAAGCTCACCACAGAGGAAACAGAGGAGCTCGGGCCGCGCATGGCTGACGACTTTGCCGGCGAGGAGCAGCCGGGGAGGTGCCGGTGAGGGCAAAATGGAATCCTTGCATCACGGTGAAGGCGGTGGGGGTGTCAGAGGCGGCCGGAGAGCACCGGAAGTGGGTCGGCGACGGGCGGCGGCGGCGAGCTCGAGAGAGGCTCGTCGCCGGCGAGCTACGGTCAATGTGGACCTCGGCCGAGGACAGTAACAGCTTCGTCGTGCTCCTATGATGCTCAGGGAAGGAGGAATCGACCCGGCGGGCTCTCAATCGGCGGCGAGCTCGTTGGTCGGCGGTGGAGAAGAAGGGTGGCGCCGGTGGTGAAGAGAGCTCAAATTTTCAATTGCTCGGAGGTGGAGGTAGCTTGGGTGTGTGGGGAGCTCATGGTGGTCCTTGGCGGCTCTTATAGGCGCGCGAGCGAGGCCGGCCTCGGGACCTTGCCCGTGCGTCGGTAAGCAGCGGAGCAGGCGGTTGCAGGCGGCGTGTCAGGCGACGGGGCAGGGCAGCGGGATACAGGGGATACTACATGCCGCTGCCCAGCTTGGCTCACGCGCCGTGTCGCGCGGGTTTGACCGGAGAGAGGAGGAGGGGCCCCGGGTGCAGGGCGGAGCAGCGACGTGGGCGTGAGCGACGAGACGCCGAGGCGCAACGTGGGTGACGCGAGCACAGTGCCGCGAGATATGGCGGGGCGGCGCAGCGCAGAGAAACAGGAGGGAGGCGACGTGGAGGGCGCTTGGCCACAGGAGAAGGAAGGAGGAAGAAATGGGAAAAAGAAAGGAGGAGCAGGCGCTCGGGGAGGAAGAGAGGAACGGGAGCTGCGCGCAAGGGGGGTCCGGTCCGGGCTGTCGGCGGGGAAAAGGGATTGGGCCCACTGGCAGTGAGGAGAGGTGAGAGGGGAAAGAAAGGAGGATGTATAAAGGAATGGGGTCCACTTGTAATAGAGAGTAGGGGAAAAATAAAGGGAAATAGAGATATCATTAATCATTTTCTGAACTCCAGATTTTTTTTATTTTGAATTTTCTATTTGCATTAACGTTTACTGATTTTTGGATGGCATTTAGCATTCACACTTTAAATTTCCCACTATTAAACTAGAGTGTTTATTATTATCATTTAGGTTATATATATGTGTGTGTGTGTGTGTGTGTATATATGTATGTATGTATATATATTTTTAACTCAGGTTTCTCTCTTCTTATACTAGATCATTTTTTCAGATTCTGGTTTTCAATTTTTAGTTTTCTATTATTTGCATATTTTCTTTTAGGGTATTACCAATGTTTGTTTTTATCTTTTATGATCTTATTTATTTATTTATTCTTTTTTTTGAAATCTCAACCAAATTTAGAAAAACACCATGAAATCCAAATTTCAATAGAATATATTGCAAAAATAATTCAAGAGCTTCACATTTCCTAGATTTAAATTTTTAGGATGTTACAATTCCAAACTTTGATGTTAAAACTAAGGCTTTCTCTTTTCAGCTTATTGCTTATGAGTTCTTCCGAACAAACAAATGAGACGACTTCTCCGTCGTCTTTTCGAAGCGGCTCGTGAACAGCCTTTTCGAAACTGCTTGTTGGCATTCGATTCGTTCACGTAAAGACTCACGCTAGAACCAAAAGATATCAGTCACAGCCATAAATTATCAGCCGTAATAAAAAAGAACCCAAGTACAACGATATCACCAATGTCTGCAAGTTTGTGCTCATTCGTCCATGCTTTCAAAGGAGCCATTTTTATTAGAGAAAATTGATGGGCTTTTGATGCTTCTTCAAAAGTGATTTGTGACGAGTGCAATGAAATGGCTAACTATTATTGGAATATTTATAGGGGAATTGTCTGATGGTTTAATTTTGAAACAGTGGATTGTACCTTTTTCCTTGTATGAATTAGCAAATTCCTGTGTCCAGCACCTAGTATTTGCTAATGGTAAAGTAAAGAGAAAATTGATTCTATGCCACTAGGGAATGACCGATTCCACAAATTGTCATCGCCGAAGGCTATAACTACTGTATGCTACTGACCTTGAGATTAGTTTCATTGTTTGCCATTACTGTCAGCTAGAGGGCATTTAGGCATGAGCAAAGACCATTTTGCCCTTGGATGTTTGTCTTTCTTCATTCTATTATATCTCATTCCCTAGCGGCATTGACTAACTGATTTGATTTCTATTATATGCCATTCACGTACATGCTTCGGAGAGTATATGCCATTCCATCATGAGAATATTATATGCCACTCTCGGCTTAATTATCTTAGTCTATCACTCAAAGTCAAACTTATGTCATTACTGAATGGATCATTGTAAGCTCTTTTATATGTATTGATCAACAAGTTGTAACAGTTGAAGGTTCCTGGGACTCACTGAATGTAAACTAACTATTAAACGGCAAAAGGAGGGAAAGGACATTTTATTGGGTGCTGACAGTACTAGGTGTACAACCATCAAATTGCCACAAGTCCATTAAACATGCCAAAAAACATACCACAAGTCTATTACACAATTTAGTTGATTGCGTTCAACAAAGTGAGCTTGGGAATCATCCTAGTGCTAACTTCTTGCATTTAGTTGGCTTGTTTGAGCTATCAATTGGTTGTCTTTTCTTGCTTCTAGTTCCGATGCATGAGTTGTCTAGGTCTGGCACTATGGGTTTCTTGTTGGCTTTCCCTTCCCCTCCCCTTTCCCTTTGCATTAACAGGTGGTTTCATAGCCTCGATAACCAGGATGATGGCCAACTGTTGAAGGTTCTCTTAGCAGGAGCTAGTCAGAGATGCATCCCTACAAGTTAAACCATATGAGTAGCTTTACCTTCCAACTGACAGCATAATCGAGCAATGGCAACAAATTTCTTGTAACCACTAACTAACAACAGAAGTATTAGTTACAACAATTATTACCTTGGAGCAGTAGATGAAGCATGAAAGGCTGAAAGCATTTAGGCTCCTAAAAATGGTTTTGGTAATTAATGAATTTATGTGAATATGGGACTAATGTGTGTTGTTAAGTGTTTAAAAGGATAAGTCCCTAAAATAATGACAAGACGCATACTAAGGATCAATATGAAGATCAAAGTGGCTCAAGGCAAAGGTATATGTAGACAAGGACCCTCGTTTTATTTTTACAGATCTTAGGAGAAAGGATAAAAGACTGGATTATAGGATAAATATCGTACCATAAAGAGGGATCATAGAAAGTAGCTTGATAGCATATTCTTGTGCCATTTTGATCAATTTAGGATCATGCATTCATTGAAAATTTAATTTGGTAGCCAAATATGTGCTCTGTCTGGAAAATGGAAGTATTGGAGTTTTAACAACAAAACTTCCGCAGAGCGGAACTTCCACAGTCTTGAGCGGTACTTCCGGGGCTCGGAAGCTCCGAAAAACCGAGTGGAACCTTTTTTCAGAGAGCACCACCAGAGTCGCTCAGAGCTCTCTTCGAACAACTGAAAGTACCGACGTGCAAATCACGGTACTTCCACTTACCAGAAGCTCCGGCTATCCGAGCGAAGCCTTTTTTTCGGAGAGCGCCCTCGGGACGATTCCGAGCGAATCGGAAGCCTTTTTTTTTGGGTCATGATTGATGGCTTTTGGCTGCGTTTTTTGAGATGGTAGAGATATCGACGCGGACGACACACATAATTTTAAACTCAAATGGCTATTTCGAGAAGCCATTTCTTTTGTTTCTCCTTTTGAAAAAGCCAAAGCTAAATGAAAAATAATCCCAAAAAGAACGAGGCCATAACTTGGTGAGTGGGCTTGGGCAGTTGGGCTGACAAGCAACCTCACATGCTCAGCCCAATCTAAAAAGAAGGAAAAAAGGAAAAGGAAAATCCTCTAAAAAAAAGAAAAATGGCTCTTAGTTAATTCCTCTTGTGCTCCAATCTTCCTCTGCAATCCAGCCCTGGCTAGAGGTGGCCAAACGGGCCGGGCCGTGACGGGCCGCACCGCGGCCCGTCACTGTAGACCCGGCCCGGGCACGGCACGGCGGCGAGGCGGGCCGGGCCGGCACGGCACGGCGGGACGGGCCGTGCCTGGGCCGAGGGTGCGGCACGGTGGGCCGGCACGGCACGGCACGGCCCGTTAAGAAACCGGCCCGTGCCGGCCCGCCCAACGGCACTAAACGGGCCGTGCCGGCCCGGCACGGCACGGTCGGTCCGGTAATTTGAAAAAATAGCCGTTTTTGTGACCGTTGGGGAGTAAAAAATTCGGAAAAATAGCAAAAAATTCGGAAAAAATCTGAAAATTTTCCTATAAATAGGGGGGCATCCGGCCTCAATCTTCCACACCTCAAATCTCATTCTTCTCTCTCGGTTTAGCTGTGAAAAATCTGAAAGTGTTAGCGCAAATTTGGTCAAAATTCGAGCAAAATTCCAAAAATTCAAAAATCTTCAATTTTTTTGTGAGAGCTACAAAGGAGGTAATAATGCTGTCTTATTTTAATTTTTTGGTATTATTTGTTGGTTTAATTTTTTGTTGTTATTTGTAGGTTTAATAGTAAGTTAATCGTTTTTGCTATTTCAATTTGCAGTTGATTACTTGACTTAATGGAGAACTACGATTTTCAACTCTCCGAATACGGCCTCTCGGCGGAGGATATGCAATCGTTTCAACAAGCATATCCATCCGCGGAAGGTCCACATGTACAAACTGGAGATGCCGAAGAAACGACGGCCCCGGTGGCGCAGGGTCCAATCGATCCATCTTCTGCTGGCTCAACAAGTGCATCCACGACCCAAAGCACGGGTGCAAAAAGAACAAGAGCTAGTACATCAACAGTTTGGAATGATTTCGACAAGAAGATCAAGACCGACAGTGATGGAACTGAAGTGAGGTATGCTGTTTGTAAAATTTGTGGTAATGAATTGACTGCAAAATCTTCAGGTGGGACGGGTCATCTACAACGACATGCTGCAAGCTGCAAGAAAAAGCAAGGAATACAAATGCACCAGACACATCTGCAATATAACCCCGACGGCTCGGTACGTACGTGGGAGTACAACCCAGAGGTAGCTCGGGAATCTCTTTGTAGATTAATTGCTTCTCAAGATTTACCTTTAAATTTTAGTGAATCTGATGCTTTTCAAAAATATATTACGACTGCTCATAACCCTCGATTTAGTACTGTATCTAGGCAAACAACAACTAGAGATTTAATTAAATATTATAACAATTGTCGTGATAAATTGAAAGAAATGTTTCATACATGTACATTCTCTATTGCTTTGACATCCGACATATGGAGTGGTAGGGCTAGAGAGGATTATATTAGTGTTATTGCTCATTATGTTAATGATGACTGGATAATGGAAAAAAGAATTATAGGATTTAAATTAATTAATGTTTCACACAATGCTGAAAATATTGCAGAAAACATTATTAAAGTTGTAGAAGATTTTGGTCTCACGGATAAGATTTTTCCCATAACTTTAGATAATGCAGCTGCAAACACTAAAGCTATGGAAATTCTTACTCCTTTGTTTGATACTTATGCACAGTCTTTCTTATTGCATCAACGTTGCGCTTGTCATATTATTAATCTTATTGTTAAATCCGGTTTAAAAAGATTAGATGCTTGTATTAATTCTTTTAGAGATGCAATTTCATTTATTAATTGTTCTAACCAACGAATAGCCGCATATAAGAGTTTTTGCGTAGCAATGAATGTTCGTCCTAGAAAATTTGGTTTAGACATGCCTGTTAGATGGAACTCTACTTATCTTACGCTTAAACATATATTGCCACATAAGAGCACTTTATCTGTTTTCCTTCACACCCAAAGTCATCAATCTCGTAGCTCCTCAAGTAGAACCCAAGTTAGAGACCCTGAACTTACTGAGGACGATTGGGATGTTGGTGAAAAAATATTTTCCTTTCTAGAAATTTTTCATAAAACTACAGTTTGTCTTTCTGGAGTATACTGCCCTACATCTCCCATGATTGTTCATAATATTGTTGAAATTGCCACTCACCTAAAGGCTTTTGAAAATGATCCTATACTACGGGATGTTGTAAGTGCCATGAAATCTAAGTTTTTAAAATATTGGGGCGAAATTCCTATTTTATATGCATTTGCTTTTATTTTGGATCCTAGGGCCAAACTCCAAGGATTTATAAATGTTTTACAAGTTTTAAGTGAGGCTACCGGTTTAGACTATTGTTCATACTATACACAAGTTAAGGATAAATTAAATGAGGTATATAATAAATATGAAAATAAATTTGGATCTGTGCGTTTAGAAAGACCCCCGGTAGTCCCTAGCACCTCTAGGGGGGCTATGCAATGGGACAAGATTTTTGGTTCTTCGTCTAGTTCTCGTGCAGGTGCAGGTACACAGCAGTTAGGAGGAGGAAGGCGACAAAACACTGGAGACCTATCAAGCTATCTCAACAGTGATAGCGTCAGCTTCGAGCAGGAGTTGAACATCCTCTCATGGTGGCAAACCCAGAAGGTATCATATCCAGTGCTATCCATATTAGCGCGGGATGTGTTGACAGTTCCTGTCTCTACAGTCTCCTCGGAGTCAGCATTTAGTCTTTCCAGAAGAATAATCGAGGAGCGACGAACAAGTCTCTCCAACGAGATGGTCGAAGTACTTATGACCGTCAAAGACTGGGAACAGGCTGAATCAAGACTCCAACATACTGCAGATAATAAATATTTAGAAGAATCTTTTGAGAATTTGTATTTAGATAGTAATGAATAGGATTTTCAATATTTTTCTTTCACATATGGTCAATAATGAGCTTTATAGGCTGTACTCTTTTTTCTTTACCAAGGTTTTCTCAAATTGAGTTTTATTTGGTATTTAATGAGGCAGCCATCCCATGTAATTTAATAAATTAATAAAGCTCATTATATCATTGCAAATATTTATTTTTATGATTAACAATGTCTACAATTTTCTATATTGTTTTCTGAATTTTCTACAATTTTTTTACAATTTTTCTTAATTTTCTACAGTTTTTCTTATTTTTTCGGCTAAACGGGCTAGCCGGGCCGGCACGGCCCGTTTAGCCTTAACCGTGCCCGGGCCGGCACGGCACGGCCTCGGGCCGTGCCTGGGCTCCCACCGCGGCCCGCGGGCCAGCACGGCACGGCCCGTTTAATACACGGGCCGTGCCTAAATGGGCCGTGCCGTGCCGGCCCGGGCCGGCACCATTGGCCACCTCTGGCCCTGGCCGCCTTCTTCCCGCTCTGCTCTGCTGCTCGCGCGCGCGCGCGGATGGCACACACAATCCCACCTCCAAACCCAAACCGATCCCCTTCTCCATACCGGCGAATGTGATGGAACCCACCGCCGCCGCAGCCGGCGGCGGCGTTACCGTGGAGCCCTAAGGCCAGCGCCAACAAGCGGCAGCGGAAGGCGGCACCGCCTTTAGGCGATGTGACCAACCTCCTCCCCAATGCCCCCAAGAAACCCTAGCACTGGACGGCCGCTTCCGTTGCCCTCCGACACCTCCGCCTCCACCACATGCTCCTCCGCCTCCGCATCCGCCTCGGTCACGTCCGTATCCAAGGGTTCTTCCGCCGCCGGTGAGCTCACTACCTCATTTCTGCTCAACCCGCAACTGGCAGTACTAGTGGCGCCTTCGCTCATCAATTCGCTTCACCATTACATCACATTGTACCGCCGTCTTTTCTGCAGCTTCTGCTTCATCTTTTCCTTTTCCCTGCGGTAGCAAACTGGCATTGGATTCCTAATCCTGCTCCTGCCCCTTTTTTTTAGCAGTTTCCGAGGAGCATAGCTTGGTTAAATCGGCCATCTCCACGGTTTATACAAGGCGCAGACCACCGAAAGGAGGAGCAATCCGATCACCAACAATAAGGCACCCTTTCCTTCCTGCTGGAACAGCAAGTTGCCCCCCTCCTGGAAAAGCTCTACAAGGACCAGCAAGTGAGTTGAGTTTATCTACGTCTCGTACAATTTTATTTGCATCTCGTAACTTTGGTTAAGCCCTTGCATCACTGGCACCCTACCATCACAGACTGTCAGGTTTAGCATGGTGCTATTTTCTGTATGCCATCGAATATGCATTTTGCATAGCTTGCATCATAGTCTCAATTAACCTTTATGTGAATTATTCAGTTCAAAGGGTAATATAAGTAATGAGAGTTAAAGTCCTAACTATTCCAGACTGATCTAAAATCTTCCCAGTTTGGATTATTTTCAGCTGACATCAATGTGATAGTCTGTATGTTAACCACTTGCATTCTTGTTGTAAAGTGCCATATAGATTAGAAGAACTTGTGCGAAGTCTTTCAATTTTTCAAGAGTATAAAGTTACCAAATCATATACAGTGTCACAAGTACATCAAGAACTGGATAAGAAAATGTTGCCACCCAGACATCTGCAAATTTTTTTAAAGCAAATCCTGGAATCTGTAGTTTAGTTATTTCATTCATAGCTAATGGTTGCAGTCTGAGCGAATTTTATTAACTGAAGTACTGACTTGCACTTTTATTTCAGTCATTCAACTAGAAAAACCTCAGTGGCTCAGGATACTCAGCCTATTTCATCCTCGGTTCCTTGTCATCAAGCTAAAAAGGTTAGCAGCACCACAATCTGGGTGCATTTCCAAAAATTTCTACTACGTCCTGTACTATTAAGTCTTTGATCATTGTGCTCTCTTTGAGTGATCTACATGATGCAATTGTTTGTTATGCTTACTATTTGTAACTCATGGTTTGTCCCAAACTCTGTCATTAACTAATATGTAATCAGTAAAGCTGTAATAAGGCCCGTGTTGAATTTTTCTCTTGCATGCTTCTTTTCAAGTATCTATTATGCAACGTTTAGTGATACTGCATATCAAGATAGGACCATATGAATATTTCAACACGTAGACTGTAGTGCTGCTATAACATGCACTTAAAAAGGCAGTTTATGGATCATCTAGCTTAGGTCCATATGTGCAGTTTATGGATCATTTAGCTTAGGTCCATATGTAGGATTGATTATTCTTGTTTCTCTTCAGAATGTGAAGGCCAGAGCCCATAGGCAGTACATGGACGAGGGCTTTGAAAACAGCAGGGGCAATGCCGGGGTCTGTATACACAGCTTTCACAGAGACAACTCTAGAAGCAAAACAGTTGAAAATATTGGAACAGTGGCCGTGATGTTTCACCGTTCTGATTGCTTGCAATTTTGAACAGAAGCGGCACACGAGGAAGGATAATTTATCTTCAGGTAAAAACCAAATTACCAGAAGATTTTGTCAAGAATCAGAGAGTATACTTTGAGGAGATTGATGCCTTTGAACTGCCAGAGGCGGCGGCCTCAGAAACTGACCTGGAGTGAGAACTCAAGCTAATCAGTCCTTGTATGACATTACTAGAACGTGTGATCTTTTCTGTACAAAAGTAGACATACTCGCATTACTTCTACAGCAATGTTACTGCGAGTTATGATCGAGCATCAACCCAAAGCTCTTGTAATATAAGCCGTATGTACTGATCACTAGTCGAAGCCCCACCGATGTTCGTTTTGACCTGCTTGTGGTTGTACTAGAGCAGATACTGAGATCTCAAGATGAGACCCGTGCTTTTGACTTTCTGAGCTAAGTGATCAACTCGGCTTAAAAGCTCATGGTTTATGGCTGAAAACACTGTAGCTGGCTGAAAAAGCACTGTAGCTGACAGAGGCTTATTTCGCATAATTAAATTTAAAAAAATTAAAAAAATAAAAAATATGTTAGCCCATTACGTATAATACAAACAAATACGGGGAAAAAAGAACCGGCAAAAAAACTCAACAAAAAGCCAAAAGTTCAGAAAAAGACGAAATTTATGAATAGTGCAAAATAAGCCATAAGCCATAAGCCGAGTTGATCACAACCTAAATGGCTAGCTTATTTGGAAGTAGCTACTCTTGAACTATTATTTGTCTCGGTTTTCATCGCAAGATTCTTCTTCTGTTGCCAATGTTCTCCTGCGCATGTATCATACACGAAGGAAGCTATCACAGGTGCATGTCCTTGCGTGACATGTTACAGGAAACCCTCAGCTGAATCATGCTAGATGGAGCCTGCTGTCCACAACAACAACCAAAAAAAAAGTCATAACATGTTGCCGTTGAACTATACAATACTTTTGGGGCATTCGCTATCGATTGTGGACTGATGAGTGATGAAATCAAGCAACGCCCAACATTTTCTTTCTAATATTCCAAGTTAACAGTAGCGCTGACTGATGCTGCAACTTGGCGCTGAAGAAGATTGTCGTTGATTTATGAGAAGTGCCCCGTTTACCTTTCTCGGTTGGTGTAACGCCCCCGTTTCCAGGGGCGCATACGGACACGGCACCCCACAACTATTCACGCATGAACAGTTATGGACTGTCGCGCAAGAGTATACCATTGCCTGCTAACAACAAAAGTCCAGCATATATTTGACATACGGAATAACATCCAGTTTTTACAGCGGGGCGTGCAAGCCCAAAGTATAATACATTACAAAAGGCTCCAGAAACTGCCTCGAGCGCGGCGGAGACCTACAGCCAAGGATCCTCGTCGAAGAAAAGATCCTCGGGAACTTCTTCAACGGGGAGACCTTCTCCTTCGTCTTGATCCTCTAAAGAATTGAATTAAGCAAGCCGTGAGCCAAACAACCGGCTCAGCAAATCCCAAAAGGGACCCTAATTTACTACATGCACGGAATGTCAAAGGAAGGGAGTATACTTGGTTTATTACATTTGGTGGATGCAATTTTATTTGCAATCATTTTATAAAATGGACCCAAAACTACTTCTCAGAAACTCAGGGGTTTTTCATGAAGATATAATTTAACCAACTTAACCAGGTTAAAACATGTACAAAACTACTTAAGCTTTGCTGATGGAATCACCCAAGTGACACAGCTCCAATAACCGGGAGCACGACGTATTCGAATACCATTTATTTGACTCTGTAGAGTTTGCTCAACTTTACCCACACGATCCCTTAACTCCCGCTAAAGAGTTAAGAAAGCCAGGTCGTTTTACTGCTCAACTCTTTATATAGGCTCTACCCGGTAGAATTCACTCGGGTTCGGCTCACACACACACACACAAAAAGAGAAAACCAACGCCACTTCGAGTGAACTCTACCGTTGTTAGGCACCCGTCGCACGGCCTGCCTAACCTCACTGCTAAACCTCCTCCACCTCCACACCCGTAGAGTTTCAATCAAGTTGAGCAGCTACTAGACCAGTGTTGACAAGTCAACTCCTGTGGTTGAGCGATCACTGTGACATTTGCTCAGCGCAAGGGTTTCAGTCCTTATATTTTCACATGGTCCGCAACCTCACCAGGCCCGCGACCCAACCTAGGGTAAGCGGTGGGCGAAAACCGTCCCGCGGCGCACCACAACCCGCCTTACCCTAACCTCAATCCTAGGGTAAGAGTGGGCGAAAACCGTCTCGCGGCGCACCACAACCCCCTTACCCTACCTCGTGCACGCATGCACTCTCCGCTCTAGGGCACGGTGTCCCATACCACCCTACCCTAGAGTCGGGTTTGTAAATCCTATTGGCCCGCAGCCACAACCTTATTAGTGTAACATTTTGCATGATAATAATAACCTACAGTTATCTAGATAAACAGATAATTATTTCTAGGGTTACAAAGGCATGGCTACGAATTTAACTGGGCATTTGATAGTGATAGGTTTAACTACATAACATGTCATTCTAAACATTTTATTTTATTTTCGAAATAACATTTTAGAAATAGCTCAATGCAAATAAGACATTAACATATTTAAACATTATGGGATACAATATGATCAAAGGATTTGGGACTTGCCGTCAATCCGAATGATCTCAGCTAGCTTGAACGTAGAAGCACCGGGGTCCTGAATCTGCTCTTGGGCTTCCGGGATCTCCGATACTAGCGCAAACAATTAAAATAAATTAAATCCAGCTTGAGACTAATCAAGCGAGGGAAAACAAACTAATTAAAAAGAAATAAATTGCATAAACACCCCAAATGGAATTTTTAGGAATTTTTCTAGGATGAATCTGTGGAAATGGATTTCACCAGAGGGTTTGGAATAATATTTGGAGCAATGTGGTGAAATTTGGGAATTTTTGGGATTTTCTGTGATTTTCTAGGATTTATTTGGATTTTCTGGGATTTTAGAAATTAAGAAATTGCTGGAGAAATCGGATGAACAGTGAAAGGCCGGCCCATGGCCACAGTACGGCCCGGCCGGGGAAGCGGCCCGCGCGGCCGAAGGCCAGCGCGGCCTGCTTGCGCGCGCGCGGGACGGAGCGGGCCGAGGGAGGCGGCCCACGCCAACGCGCGTCCGCGCGGCTCCGATGCCCGCCGCGTGGCTCGGCGCGAGCGGCGGGGATGCGGGGGAGACCGACGGCCCCGATGACGCGAGCGGAGATCGGACGGACGACGAAGCGGGGACGCGAGCGAAGCGGTACGGGAGATCGGGCGGACGACGTTAAAAGGTGGAGATGGGATCGGTCGGCGGAGAAAAGGCCACGTCGCGGGGGGGGGGGAGTCGTCTTCCTCCTCCAGCCGCTACAGTGCAGCCGCGGCAGAGCAGCGGTGGCGACGGCGGTCCGGGCGCTAGGAGACTCGTCGGCGACCACCGAGGGTACCGGCGGGTAGAGGGGACAGCGGGGAACCCATTTCGGGTGGTTAGCATTTGCGGGGACCAAAGGGGAGAGAGGGAGGGAGAAGGGGGTGGTTCGGGGATTTCACGGTGGAGAGGGTCACCGGCGGCGAGGAAGCTCAATCGGGGCCGGTTACACCATCTGGGGAGTTGGGAGCTCACATTGGTGGCGGTGGCTGAAGCTCAGAGCCTTCGGGGTGAGCTGGCCACGGAGAGGTGGTTGCGGCCGGCGGTGGACTTCGACGGCGGCGCTCCACAGGGCTTCACCTGGCCAGAGGATAACGGCAAAGTAAATAGGGGTGGGTGAAGGTGCTCCAGACGAATGCAATTTAGAAATGGGAGAGGGGAGGGGGAGATTGGTTCCCGGGGGCCACCGGCGCAGGGGACGGCGGGGGCGGAGCTGTAGGCGGCGGGGCTCCAATCGGAGGCTCCGGGAGAGGCTCTGGAGGGTGGGGAGGGGAATGGTGGTGCCTGGGAAGCTTGGGGAGCAAAGAAAAGAGAGGAAGCAACGGGGGGGTCTTATACCCGCACGGGAGGGGGAGGGGATTCTTCGGGGAGAAGGCACGGCGGGCTGTGGGGCGACAGGAGGGGAATGGGAGTAGGTGGGGCGTCTCCTCCGCGGGGTGGGGCGGTGACCGGAGGGGTGACGCCGGCGCTGTAGCTCATTAATGGCGACGGACGGGAGCAGGTGCGCTGCGCACGGCGAGGGCGCGTCCGCGCGCGGGGAGAGAGAGAGCGGCGTCTGCCAAGCGGGGCCGGGGCGAGGCGGGGTGACGTGGAGCGAGGGTGGCCACGCGCTCCGGACAGGGCGGTCGGGACGGCGGAGGAAGCGGGGAGTTGGCGCGGCGCCAACGGAAAGAGGGAACGGGGAGGCGCTGCGGGAGGGGAGAGGCGGCAGGGGAAAGCGGCGCCATCGGGCTGGCGCGGGCGCGAGGCGCGCGGGAGAAGCGAAGGCGAAGAAGGAGGCGAGGCGCCAAGAGAGTAGAGAAAGCGGAAAGGCCGAGAAAGGAAAGCGCATTTCCGCGGAACTTTCCCGAAAAGGAAAGTTTTCAAAATTCACTCAAAAATGCAGCAAAAATCACAAATTTTCTGGTTTTGAATTTTTGGGGACTTTTCAGTTGGACTCACTCACCACCTGCTCCCATTTTATCCCCCGCACAGGCTGTCCGGCACGACCATGCATGGCAGCAGATCGCAGGCCACTGAAGATTCTTGAAAAGAGCCGAGCCGCCATTTTTCTCTCCTTTTGCTCCCGTTTTCTGCTTGAACTGACTGATCGCTAGTTCGATCACTACCAACTGCTCCCACTATATATATCCGCAGTCCACAAATACTATGCATGGCTTAGGGCCTATTTCGGCTTTTGTTGTGGTACCTAATTTTTAAACGGAGTATTTTCTCAAGACGGGGTCTACAAATTAATTATAATACACGTTAAAAGCCCAACATTTGTATCAACCAAAATCGTAAGCGAATATCTCTTTCCGTAATCTCTGTCATAAACAACTAAAAATCAAAAATTTCAGTCAAAAGTCATAAGTCGTAGCCATATCAAACTGGCTACAGTACACACACGGCTGGAGCCAAATGAACAGTGAGCTTGGAGCATATTTCCTCAAAAAAAAACTGGAGCTGGCTACAATCATCCGAACGACCATTTGACTTTTACCGACCTACATGATCTTGGCAGAAAGGCTTTAACCGGTCCAACCTGAAATTGGAAAGAGTGATTTGATGGCCTCTAGGATCTCCTAGGGTTTAGATCTATGGGGTTTCTATTGCGTTCGGGTTCTTGAGTGCTACACTGAGAGGGAGAGGTGTACTAACCGTCCGACGGCGTGGAGGAGGAGGTGGCCATCTCACGTTCGCTCGGTGAAGTCTGCGCACGGGCAGCGACGGTCGGGGAAGAAGGAAGACGACGGCGGCGGCGGCGGAGATCCGGTGAAAGAGACCGGTGGTGCTTCCCGTCGCTTCAGCGCCCCCTCTTACAGATCGGGTCTTAGGGTTTGTCGGTGGGGTGGCGGCGGCACGGTCAACCTTGGGATGCGTGCCGCCCGGCCCCCACCTCTGTTTTTATAGCGCTGGCGACAGGAGCCCACCAGCCATTATGGGCTGGGCGCCCCCGATCAGGGCGCGAGCAAGGGGGGGATTTGGCCGTTGAGATCATTCTAACATTCTCCCCCTTGATCTCAATCTATACTTTATCTTTAATTACTTTTGACTTTACACAATCCATCACAGGTTAGTGCATAGAACATGTCTCATCGTCACGGTCAATCGCCGATAGATTCAACAGTTACAATACACCTCTCTGTTCTGAAATAGTTACTTTAATCTTTTGGGCCATCTTTTAGTCCAGGAATCATAGGCTTTCCCTTAAACCCATGCCGGCTACATGTTCTCTGAACACGTTGGGTGGTAAGCCTTTTGTAAGCGGATCCGCTAACATCTTTGCGGTACTTATATGCTCTAGACTTATAATTTGATCCCGAACTTTATCTTTCACAACATAGTACTTTATGTCAATGTGTTTGGCAGCACCACTTGACTTATTGTTGTGGGCATACGTTACTGCGGGTTCATTATCGCAGTACAACTTAAGTGGTCTATTGATGTCGTCAACCACTTTTAAACCGGGTATGAACTTCTTTAGCCAGTTCACCTGCCCCGTAGCCTCATAACATGCTACAAACTCGGCATACATTGTGGACGATGTAGTGACGGTTTGCTTTGAGCTTTTCCACGATATAGCTCCTCCAGCGAGAGTGAATACATATCCGGATGTAGACTTTCTATCATCTCCCGCAAAATCAGAATCTGTATACCCCACTATATGAAGTGAATCTGATCTTCTGTATGTCATCATGAGGCCTTTTGTTCCTTGCAAATAACGCAAGACTTTCTTTATCAATTTCCAATATTCTATTCCAGGATTGCTCTGGAATCTGCCAAGTAACCCGGTAACAAATGCTAAGTCAGGGCGTGTGCATACTTGAGCATATTGTAAGCTTCCGACAGCTGAAGCATATGGAACCGCTTTCATTTGATCGATCTCATACTCCATTTGAAATTCCTCTGTATGATAAATCTGATAATCATCAGAAATAGCTGATCTTCTTACTCTTTGAGACCTCCTCGGGGCCTCCTCATTTGGTACATCTTCTGTTTGAGGCTGCTGTTGCTCCCCCTCATCTGTGGCAATAGGTTCTATAGGATCCTGAAGAACAGATTCCTCATTATCATTCATTGTTGCCACAGGAGGAACAAAAACAAGTGCTGGCACCACAGTGTCTTGCACCGACGGTGCAGCGACAGCAGGTAGTGTGAAGAATGGCTCTTGAATCATCGGAGTGGGCGCATACACCCGCTTCTCTTCAAGGTTAATCTCTCGAGCTACCATGCTCCCCCTCATCATTTCATCCTCTAAGAAGACAGCGTGTCTCGTTTCTACAAACTTTGTATATCTGTCTGGACAGTAGAAACGATAACCTTTTGACTTTTCAGGGTAGACAATGAAATGGCAACTTACTGTTTTGGGATCAAGTTTCCCAAGGTTTGGGTTAAATACTTTAGCCTCAGTAGGACTCCCCCACACACGTAAGTGGTTTAGTGAGGGAACTCTTCCTGTCCACAACTCGTACGGTGTTTTGGGCACCGACTTACTAGGCACTCTGTTGAGAATATGAATGGCGGTTTTCAACGCCTCCATCCATAAACTCAATGGGAGTGTGGAGTAGCTCATCATACTTCGCACCATATCCATCAGGGTACGGTTGCGTCTTTCAGCTACTCCATTTTGCTGAGGTTCGCCCGGCATAGAATACTGGGCCACTATTCCATTTTCCTGTAAAAACCTCGCAAAAGGTCCAGGAACTTGTCCATATGGGGTATGTCGACCGTAGTACTCCCCCACGATCAGATCGGACTATCTTAATCTTTAAATCGTGTTGGTTTTCAACTTCAGCCTTAAATATCTTGAATTTATCCAAGGCTTCATTTCTTTCTTTGATTGGATAAATATATCCATAACGGGAGTAATCATCCGTGAATGTTATGAACGAGTCATAACCATCCACACTTTTAACAGGAAAAGGACCACAAATATCTGTGTGAATAATTTGTAGAACTCCTGTGCTTCTTTTAGCGTCTTTTTTAATTTTCTTTACATATTTTCCTTTAATGCATTCTCTGCATTGTTCTAAGTCTGAGAACTCTAATGGAGGAAGAATATCATTCTTTACTAGTCTTTCTATTCTCCCCCTCGAAATATGGCCTAAACGACAGTGCCATAATTTCGACGACTCATCTAGAGTTCTCTTTCGTTTTCTGTTTACATTCGTAGACGAGGATTCAATCACTTTCTCGCACGCAACGTTCTCATTATCGCATACGACATTCACATCATCACACAATGATAACAAATAAAGCTCATTCTGTAATATGGCAAGACCAACACATTCTTTATTAAACATTATTTCGCACTTGCCATTTCCAAAATTGCAATCATAATCATCTTTGTCCAAATTTGACACACTAATCAAATTCCTCTGTAAAGAGGGTACAAAAAGGACATCTCTAAGTAAAAGAGTGGAGCCATTAGTAATTCTAATGAAAGATCGCCAACGGCTTCAACTTCAGCTTCGACTCCATTTGCAACTTTAATGCATCTTTCTTTTCTTTGCGTAGTCCTCGTCGAACGGAATCCCTGTAATGAATTAGCAACATGAACAGTTGCTTCTGAGTCAATCCACCAAGTGGATTTCGAATATTTCACATACAGGCATTCATTAATAAAGGTAATAATGTTCTCACCTTTCTTTGCCATTATCATCTTTAAATAATCAGGACAGTTCTTCTTGTAGTGTCCCGTCTTCTTGCAGTGAAGACACTGATCTTTGTCTACAACAAATTTGTTCTGTTGAGGCTGATGGACAGAGGCTTTTCCCTTGTTCTTTGAGAATGAGGTACTGTTGAAGTTCTTTTTCTTGTTATCCTTCACATAGTTGATAGATCCACCATGTGAGGATTTAATTCTTTTCTCCTCTTGCACACACATAGCTATGCATTTCTCCAAGTCCCATTTCTCGGGCTGCATATTGTAGTTGACAACAAATGTGTCAAACTCTTTGGGCAAGGAAGCAAAAACCAAATGAATAAGGAACTCATCCTTGAGAGCCAAATCCATTGGTTTAAGCTTGGATGCCAAGTTGCTCATTCTCAGTATGTGCTCTCTTATGCCACTGCCACCACCAGAGTACTTCTCTGTCACAAGCTGTTTAATCAGCTGTGTAGCATAAGTCTTTGAAGAGCCAGTAAACTGACTCTTTATTCTCTCAAGGTACTCTGTGACAGTGTCACACTCTGCGATTGAGCCCACAATAGCAGGCTCAATCGTGTTCTTTATCACAGCCATACATTTCTTGTTGGCTGTGGTCCATTTCTTATGCTCAAGGTCATAAGACATCTGTAAGGGAGCATGATCCCTCTGTCTTTTCTGCCAAGCAGTATCATCCTCATTTTGATCCCTCACTGGTGCCATAGGCTCAGTGGGACGTGCTGTAGTGAGGACCCAGTCCACCTCAGCCAAGATAAACCCTAAGTCTATCTTTTTCTTCCACTCTCCATAATTATCTCCTTTGAGAGTGGGAATCTCTCTGATACAACTCATCAAGTTGTATCCTCCTGAAAAATATTTCAAATAAAGTGAGAACATAACAGGAAAATTATATGTCTTATTTCCAACGTTGGTCAAAAATACGACATACAATTTAAATCAATTTTATCTATACATTAAATCTACATCACGGTTGGGCAGAAATAGAAATAATGCATAAAATCATCAATTAAAAAGTTATAATACTGTTATTATCAACGTTGGTCAGAAAATAACAATATCATAAATCTCTGGAAATTATATCTATTTTTCCAAAATTAAATTCTCCCGTTGGTTCGAATTTAATAATGAAAATCATTCAATCTTAACTTTTGCAGCGGAAACTGTAATTATTCTAAAATAATTCATATTTCAGAAGCATTATTCTGTACACTTTTAATCTCTGAAAAAATTAACACGTTGGTGCAAAATTTACAGAGATTTCAGTTCAATTTTCATTCAAATAAATGCTTCTGAAAACAATTAAAATCCATTTTGAAATTACTGTGCAAAAAAAAATTGGCCTTTTGGCCCATTCCTTCGGCCGCGGCCCAGCTGGCCCGCTCTCCCCCCGCGCGCGCGCCCACGCAGCCAGCGGCGCGGCCTCCTCTAGCGTGGCCCATGGCGGCCTCTTTCTCACCGCGCGGCCCAAAAAACCCAGTCGGCGCTGGCTTCCGGGCGATCTCGGCCGTCCATACGATCGGACGGCTCCGAGCGAGAAGCGCCAGGGCAAAATCGCCCCTCCCCAAAAACCCTAACCATTTCCCCTCTCTGTCTCCCGAAATACGCGCACGGGCGACGGCGCGCGTGCTCGCGCAGATCGGTTGCGGCGGCGGCGGTCCGCGCCCGGAGAGGAGCGGCAAGACCGCGGCGCGGCGGCCCCAGCGAGGCCCGGCGGCCGGGCGCCCGACAGCACGGCGGCGCGCTCCCATGGAGGCGGCGGGGCGAGGCGACGCACGCGACGACGGCGCCAACCGGAGCGGCAGCGGCGGAGGCGTCGGCGGCCCCAGCGGACCGCGGCGGTCGGGCGCGCGGCGACGGCAGCTGGCGGCGGCCGTCGGCAAGCCCACGGCGAGCGGCGGCCCGACAACAGCCGTAAGACCCCCGCCCCCCTCGATTCCCTTTTTTTGTGTGTTTCTTTCTTTCCGATCCGGGGAGCTAGGGTTTGGGATTCTCTTTTCTTTTCCGCACGCCGGTCAACCGACGGCGATCTCTGTCCCCTTCTAGATCTACGCCTAGGGTTAGGGCTCTGATACCATTGATGGCCCTCTAGGATCTCCTAGGGTTTAGATCTATGGGGTTTCTATTGCGTTCGGGTTCTTGAGTGCTACACTGAGAGGGAGAGGTGTACTAACCGTCCGACGGCGTGGAGGAGGAGGTGGCCATCTCACGTTCGCTCGGTGAAGTCTGCGCACGGGCAGCGACGGTCGGGGAAGAAGGAAGACGACGACGGCGGCGGAGATTCGGTGAAGGAGACCGGTGGTGCTTCCCGTCGCTTCAGCGCCCCCTCTTACAGATCGGGTCTTAGGGTTTGTCGGTGGGGTGGCGGCGGCACGGTCAACCTTGGGATGCGTGCCGCCCGGCCCCCACCTCTGTTTTTATAGCGCTGGCGACAGGGGCCCACCAGCCATTATGGTCTGGGCGCCCCCGATCAGGGCGCGAGCAAGGGGGCCCTGAGATCATTCTAACATGATTCAGTTTCTAGAATGCAGTGCAATGCAATGCTGGATCGAGCTTAATTGCCGGTCGCCATCGAGCATCGGTGGCGCTGGCTGACCATCATCATACATGTGAACATGAATGACATGCACGATTACAATCGCTTTCGCTGTGCATGGCATGGCCTCTTTTTTATCTACTTGTCTTTGGATGCGGCTTATGATATGTACCGCCATTTTTTGGCCTAGATTCTTTCTTTTGTTTTTTTTGGGCTGTTTTCTGCATACTACAATAGCTCATGACAGAAACAAAGCAAAAAACTTCATCTTGAAGCTAAGGAAAAAAAGAACAATACATGAGGGGAACTGTTAGTTTTATGCTGTATAACCTGTTACCTCCAGAGGACAAGCCCCCAAACAAACAGAGGTACCAGAAACTTAAAACAATACAGTGAAAGATTTGACAATCAAGAGCAACTTCCAATGTTTGGGGGATTTGCATACATGAAACATGAAATTGGATACGCATCGCTCCTTTACTTTTATTAATATATTATTAACCTCCTCATTCTTTGAAAAGAAAAGAAAAGGAACACAACTTGGCAAAAGTGACTAATTGCGCCTAGTTTGTTGACAAAGTAAGATTCGGCCAAATCGAAATGGTTCACACCTGACTTGAGGTTATGACCAAACTGATACTCAGGCCTGACACATATGTACCTCAACACAATCACTCCAATTTGGAGACTATTATATTTATCCGTTGCAATTGCAGCTCAACTTTTGGATGATCATTCTTGATGGTTTCCGACCTGGAGTCTAATCTAGTCCAAGTCATCATCTACAACTCCCACTCAGCAGTGTATGTATGGACAGTATTGCAGTAAATGGCTCGATGCCATGTTGTACTTCGTGACTCAAGTTTAACAATAATTCCAGGCTGCTAAATGAATATTAGATTTTTATGATCATCCTGTATAAAGCAACAGCAGTGGTATGCAAGTTCATAGTTGATACTCTAGCGCCCGTTCATGTTAAACCATGGTCTCAGCAAAGCTTCAATTTAGTAATTATCATGCATAAACACGTGCTGGCATGCATGCTACAGTGTGCTACTAGTGTTCTTTATTTTGTTGTGTTCTGAGAATATTTTAATGTAACATGTTTAAATGTGCTTTACAAAAAGTTAGGGCCATTTATATATTTGGGCAACAGTTTTTTTGCTTTAAGTGATCATTTTAATTAATCAGCACCTTTACCAAACAAGTTCAAAGGCACTGATGATTGCAATCCCACTTTATTTCCTTCTAGTCTTTTATTATTTTTGTCATAATTTATTTTAGAGCAAGGTTATCTACTTACCTTGGAGATTCAATTTCATGCATGTTGCTCCACCATTTTGCACTCTCAAATACCCTCCAAAACAATGTGAACTCCCCAGACATCATTTTCTTATAGTATTAATTAGAAGTTTATGCTTCTATATACAAAAAAAAAAAGAACCATAACATGCACCAAAAGATGTCATATTGTAGAAAGCTTTCCAGTTCCAAAGAAAGGGTAAAATGAAAGAAATATTGCATTCTACTTATGAAGTGCAAGATTTCATACGAACTTATTAGGGGGAGGTACAGCTGATTGGTAACAGAAATAGCTAATGTCTACTGCAAAACTTTGGCTAAACCCATAACAAATTTGGCTAGATCTTACTATGAACTACTCTAGCCTCATTGTAGGACAAATATCCATCAACAGCATGTTTCAGCCAGTAAAACAAAACCACCAGGAATTCAAATTTGCCACCATAAAACACCTCAGATTCAGTTTTGTAAACATAAAACACCTCCATTATAAGAATCTTACCCTATTTCTTTTGCCTCCAAGCAAAATAGGACTAGGTTGATATACTGATGTACAGAGTACACCAAGAGGTGCATAAATATTTGCATCTGCGGATATCATTTACCTTAAGAGGCATGAGTATACTTTCTTAGAAATTCTTGTAGACCATGACAGATCGGTGGATTGGATCAAAAGACTAAACCACAAAGTATATCAGCCAATGTAGGCATGCGCTGTCTGATCCTCTCCATTCATGGACTTTCTGACTGTAGACCACTCCATTAACTAGCCAGTTAGCCTGACGGAAAAAAAGATCAAATAAGAGAATGCAAAGGATACTCAAAGCTACAAGAATGTACAAAAGAGCAATTGAGCATGTGTACACCATTCTGCCTATAAATACCCGTGCACATGTGACAAGCATACTGCACTCAAGCCTTAATCAAATGGCTTCCCCTAAACCCCTCACTTTTAGTGTCATGGTCTTGTTCTTAGCTGCAAGCTTGGTTTCAGCTCAGCTTAGTGCAACTTTCCATGAGAAGTCATGCCCTAATGCACTGCCCACCATCCAAACAGCCGTGAGATCTGCCATCTCAAGGGAAAACCGCATGGGTGCATCATTGCTCCGCCTCCACTTCCACGACTGTTTTGTAAATGCAAGTGTTCTGAAACGCAGGCATATACCTCATACGTTGCATATTTCTCGCTACTAACTGTGGGAATCCTGGCAATGCAGGGTTGTGATGGCTCGGTGCTGCTAGATGACACCCCAACCTTCACTGGAGAGAAGACTGCCGTTCCAAACAACAACTCCCTGCGTGGATTTGACGTGATTGACAACATCAAAGCACAGGTTGAGGGGATCTGCCCGCAGGTGGTTTCATGCGCTGACATCCTCGCTGTGGCAGCACGCGATTCCGTTGTTGTGGTAAGACAAAACAAAAAAGAATTTCAAGTTAGAGTTAGCAATTTGACTGCAAAAAGTTTTCAGGAAGTAATGGCACCAGTAAAGCAACTGAAATGAAGAAAACCTTCATGTAGACAGTTATGAAAATTCTATACCAAACATTCATCAGGAAGTATTAAAAATAGTCAACTCAAATAGTCAAGGGTTGTACAGAAATTGATCGACATAAATAGAAGTTTCAGGAGTCAGCAAATATCTTCCATGCACTCCAATACAAAGAAACAATCCTAAAAACTGACAAATTATTTTTCAGCTAGGAGGACCTACTTGGGTTGTCCAATTGGGACGGCGCGACTCAACGACAGCAAGCCTAGATACTGCAAACAATGACATCCCCGCGCCGACCCTTGACCTTGGCGATCTCACAAAGTCCTTCGCAAACAAAGGACTGAGTGCAACCGAGATGATTGCACTCTCAGGTACTGTACACATTGCAATTCTTGCTATCAAAAGCATGTGTAAGATAGTGCTTTTGGTGTATATACAATATCATCTGAAACAAATCCAAAAAGTAAAAATATTGAAGACCTAATCCTTGCTGCAGCTTTATTGTAAAAACGAAAGGTCCAAGCTAGATATGTTGTTTTACTGTCAAGGGTACTACTGATGGTAATTTGTTACTGACATCAAGCAAAAAAAATGCCAGGGGCTCACACTATTGGCCAGGCCAGATGCATCAACTTCAGAACCCGCATATACAGTGAAACCAACATCGACGCGTCCCTTGCAACATCCATGAAATCCAACTGTCCAAACACAACAGGTGACAATAACATCTCTCCCCTCGACGCGTCGACGCCCTATGCTTTCGACAACTTCTACTACAAGAACTTGCAGAACAAGAAGGGCGTCCTGCACTCTGACCAGCAACTGTTAAATGGCGGATCAGCAGACAACCAGACTACCACCTACTCTTCAAACATGGCAACGTTCTTCACTGATTTCAGCGCCGCAATGGTGAAGATGGGCACCATCAGCCCCCTCACTGGATCCAGTGGACAAATCAGAAAGGACTGCCGGAAGGTAAACTAGGTCCTACATTGTTGCGATCTCCGCGGGTGTGTGGTTTAGTGTAATCTTCAGAGAAGGGAGAAGTGGCCCTTTTCCTGATGCTGTATTCCTCTTGAACATATGCGTACTGCCATTACAAAACAGAGATGGGAAAGGAATAAAATGAAACCAAGAAGGCTTTTGGTGTAACAATTGATAAGCCCTTTTAGATTTTTCAGCCACCAATCTTTCATTTTAAAGGTCATGGATAAGAATATCAAAAATAATGGCACATGAATTTCACTACTACAATAACCTTTTATATATTATCAATACTCAAGAAACCAGCGGCGGATCCAGCGGCGGGGCGGGGGGGCTCGAGCCCTCCCTACCGCTACCGGACCCTTGGAGCCCCCCTAAATTTTTAGCCATGTATGTATAATGTAGAAGGAGCTGAGGTCGAGCTGAAGGTACTTCAGCCCCACCAACAAATTTTCCTGGATCCGCCACTGCAAGAAACTGATGTTCAGAATGACTTATTAAGCTGACATTACTCATTTCTACACAGTGTCAATACTCAAAAACTTAGTTCATTAACCATCTCTTTAAATCTTCAGCTCATAATCATAAGATATCCAAGTGGACAATCTGCCCCTGTTTGGAACGCGGGAGTTCTATAGGATTCTTCCGGGAATTGAACTGTTTCCAGTGAGATTCTTGCATTAATGCCAAGGCCCCCCCCCCCCCCGAAAACGAACTACACGAACACATTATTTCCCCGTCAATCTGAGCCGCCAAACAATGATCGAACGGTCCGTGATCGCAGATTTTAGGTCTGCTCTTTGGTACCTTTTGTCTTTTTGCCTTCTCTAAAAGTTGTGAAACAAACAGAATGATTTTTTAAAACGGATTTTTAAATGGCTTCCTAAGCTTAAAACTATATGCACCATCCACTGCCATCTCAAAAAGTATAGACAAAAACCATCAAATACAGCCAAAAGCCGTCAGCCACAGCCAGGGGCGGAACTGGGCCTCGGGTTGGGTAGGCTATAGCCCGAGGCCCAGCAATACTTCCAATACTACCCCACTATAATATATACCCAAAAATTAGTAGCCTGGCAGCCCAGCCCGAGGCCTCAAAATTATCAGCCTGTAGCCCAAACAACAGCCCATACATGAGACAGCCCATAGCAGACAAATCAGCGCATCAAGTCAACAGCCCATACATGAATCATCCACAAGACCAAGAGAACTAGAGAAGAAACCCTAATCCCCAATCCCCAGCTCCCAGCTGCCCAAATCAGATCTCAGATCTGAGCCCAGTCCTCTCCTGCACGAGCCCCACGGCCGGCCGCCGCCTTGCCTGCACCGCTGCGCGCGCCTCCACCGCCAGCCGCCGCCCTCGCTCCTCGCTCTCGACGCGGACTCAGGCACGCAGCGTCGCCGCGGTCCGCGCGCCCCCACCGCCGGCCGCCGCCTTGCCTGCGGGCGCCTCTACCGCCGGCCGCCGACCTCACCTTCGCCGCTGCTCGTGGACCTGCGCGGCTGCGCCTCCGCCGCTCCGCTCTCCGGCCTCCGCCCCTCGCCTCGTGGACCCGCAGGGCGCAGGCAGCCGCCGAGCCCCGAGCAGAGAGCCGAGCACGGCGAGCGCCAACCGAGCGGCGAGCAGAGAGCACCGGAGCAGAGAGTAAGAGCCAGGGAGCACCGGAGCAGAGAGCCAGAGAGTGAGATGAGACGAGGAGACGGGCTGGGGGCGGAATGGGCGAGGCGACGCATTATGGCGAAATGAGACAGCGAAACGCCGAATGGGCGGAATGGCCGAGGCGACGCAATGACGCGTCATGGCGAAATGCGATGGATTCTTAATTGACCCAGGCCGAGCGATCGATTCAACTTTCAAGAGTCCGGTTCAACTGACTACCGAGGCTGCACAACAAGTAAATCTATGAAATTTACAAGTCCACAAAAAATTTATGGTATCTGGACTTAAAGTTATACATCAGTTCGTTATACTTCCTTATTTCCCTATGTCACAGTGAGAAGTCAGAACCTTGTTTGTCTGTGCAATTTGTAGATCCTGAGGAGAGTAAATCAAAAGTTACTTCTAGTTCTAACAGGCCAGAGACCGGCAAGATTGAAGTAGCAAAGAATATTGGAATATATAGCATTCATCAAGGTAATATCAGTTTTTTGCTCTCTTGTAGTCTATCTATATTTTTAAAATTTTTAAATACATATATACTCGCCGTATCGTTGTATTCTTGTTTTTGCAAAATATCGTATCACGGTATGTCATATCCTTGTTTTTACCATATTTTTCTTATTACATTGTATGTTGAAGCATTGAGCTAAAGTTTCATGTCAATTATACATTTGCGACATACTTTTGTGACGCTGTTGTGTGGGTATAAATTGGTGTTACTTCTAGGCTGTTAGCCTTTTAGCATTTAGCCCGGGGCGCGGCGAAATCCTGGATCCGCCACTGCCCACAGCCTAGAAGAATCCAAATATTTAGAGTGTATACGGCTAATAACTAATAGTAGAGGGGTCCTTAGAGAAAAAGTAACTCCAACTCACATAAATCGCCTCTCAATCTAGATCGCACAATGTTGATCCAACGGACAACGGCCGCGGATAAACTAGGAGGGTGTAACAGATAATGTCAAATAATGAAAGGATGTTTTGTAAAAACGTGCCTCCAAGCCACATGAATTCCCCCTCAATCTAAGCCGCACAACATTGATCGAATGGACCACGGTTGCAGATTTTATTCGCGACCCAACTTTAGGAGGGTGTAAACGGCGAACATCATCGAATAATGCAAGGGGCGTACGCGAGAAAGATCTTGTCCTACTCCATCTGAACCGCACAATTGTGATCGAACGGTTGAACAAGACTAGGGCAACAAACCTGCCGTCGCCGTCGCGCTCGCCGGTCTAGACAGTCGGCGACGCCGCTCTAGCGCGCCATGCTCCACCATCTCCGCGCCGTGCACATCTGCCACGGTGACCCGCACCCTTGCGCGCGATATCCACCGGCCTCGTCACCGTTGCCCCATCTCCAGTGGCGGAGACAAGGGGGGCTGGAGGGGGCCCGGCACCCCCCAACTTTTTACTAATCCTCCATTATGTAGTTAATTACATGTGTTTAATTAGTGGTTTGGTCCCTCCCACTTTAGCTCAAATGTAAAGTATGTTTAAAGCCCAGTCATATGCAGCCCAATCCTCTTTGTTTTGTTTCTTGTTTTAGCTTTGTATCTACTGATCTTTGTAAATGCCGATTACAAGGTGGTGCGTACCGTGATCTGTAGGATATGCATATTTGTGTTCTTAATCTTAAGATGATTAATGTAGGCTGGTGAGTTGACTAGAAGCTGTTGTAGCTAGTCATAGGTGTGATTGAAGATCACTCAAGCACTACTAGCTGGTGGAGTACATAACGCTAGGAACCTTTAATTAAAAGCCAAGAAAATGTTTTGGCCGAAATTCTACGGCAATACAATGGACATGTTCTCATGGATTTGTTTTTTGATTTCTTCGAAAATCAAAATAAATAGAGTGTTTTTAAAGCAGTTTTTTTAAATGACTTCTCGAGTCTAAAAATATATGAGCCGTCCACGTCAATATCTTTACCGTTCACTATGGTATCAAAAAATGTAAACAAAAATCATAAGTACACACTTCAGTAGTTGCTCTCACATCACATCTAGAGACCCTGTTTTAATCGGCTTAGACTTTGTTTTAGTCGTAAAGCTAAGTTTAAGTTAATAGAGATGTAATTTTCTTTGCATTGTAATTTGCGAAATATATTACTCTGATATGTGACTATTGGATCGGTAAATCCGGCATGGTTCATTAGTTCTATCTACTTGTTGTCCATATTACCTCTTTATATCCAATTCCTGGCTCCGCCCCTGCCCATCTCCACCGCCGACCACCTCCGGGATGTGGGTCGCGCCCATTCTTTCAGCTGCCAACTTGCTCTGTAAAGGGGTGAGGAGCTCTAATGCTCCACGCATGGGATCAATTCTTGGTTTGAAGGAAAGAGCGAAGGACATCGTCACTTCGTCAGACTGCTCCTTCCAATCTTTGAGTTAACAATTTCAGAAACGAACAGTAGTTGGATATGCAGAAGGTAATACACCAATTATTTCTCTTCATGTTCTTTTTGGGTTTGCATTCTTGAAAAATATGCTCTTGTTTGGAACTGGTACCTTGACATTGTCAGAACTCAGAAGGGAACCTGCCGTTGAGGTAAATTCAGAAGCTTCTCTGTTTTGTACTATTGCTACTACTAAACATGCTGATTTCAATCCCACTTTTAACATTGAGATCAATTCAGAATTAAGCCAGTAGCTTCGAGAAGACAAGCTCTGATTCACTGATAATAGTTGGCAGCTCAATTGTTGGATGCAGATGCCTACGGAGTATTCAGTTAATTCAGTCCACTGACAGCGCACAGCATACCAAAATCCCAAGACCAACAGTTGAGCTCCAATGAATATGACTCTACTCACCAACCCAATTAAAAACTAAAATAACAGTCCCAGTAACTTCTAGTTTCAATTGGAAAATATCTCACCTGGGGCATGCAGTCACACAATCCAGGAAGTAACTAGCTTCCCGGCCTTCTTCAGAAACATGATCTGTAGGGCTCTATTCACGTATTCATGACAACCGTTGCAAATCCTACTCCACATGGTAGAGCCCAACACCATGTCCAAACTATGCTAAACATCTCAGGATCTCATGGAAAAGCAAGACGATGTCACGATGGCATTGCTCATACAACGCTTCATCATCATGTCAACACTAAAAGTAAGGAGTACTCTTCACATTGCAAGTTTAAGTAGTCATTCGAATGCAGCAAAGAGCTGCATGCGATGGCAGGTGGTTTCATGCGCTGACATCCTTCCTATTGCAGCACGTGATTCTGTTGTTGCGGTAAGATAAATCATGGAGAAACAGGAGTAAACTGTAAACCTAGGACTCACAAAAGTTTCTACAATAACTAATATTACAGCAAGAAGTCCTGTGGTGGGATCCTACAAGCAATCACACCACGGTAATAATAATAGCAATAAGATGTTCGTCTATATTTATATGTATTAAAGACCTAGATATGCAGGACAGTATTGAAAAAGTCGTCATGCTTGAACCATAAAAAAAATCCAGAGTGATTTAGTTGAACAATTGAAGTTTTCAGCAATCACTGTAGGTCTTCAACACGAAATTGAAATAACTATGATATATAAACAATGCTAAAAGCTGATAATGAACCTTCAGCTAGGAGGGCCTACATGGGCTGTGCAATTGGGGCGGAGGGACTCGATGACAGCAAGCTTTGATGCGGCAAACAGTGACATCCCTGCACCAACCTTTGATCTCGCTAATCTGACCAAGTCCTTCTCAAACAAAGGGCTGAGTGCAACTGACAAGGTTGCTCTCTCAGGTACATGTCACAAACCTTGTCATCAGTGTGTTCAGAGTAATACTTCTGGTACAAAAATGTCACCCAACAAAATTGATCAGAAAAGGGTTTCGAGCATCAGCATGTATTAAGTATTAACCACCACAACTTAATTGTAAAAATGAACCAGTACAGGCCAGCTGTGTGGTTTGAGTGTCTAGGGTACTTCTGCTAAATATTTGAGCCCACAAATCATCTGCCAGGGGCTCACAATAGGTCAAGCCAGATGTGTCAATTTCCGCAACCGTGTTTACAGCGAGACCAACATCGATGCATCCCTTTTGACATCCCTGAAATCTATTTGTCCAAATGCAATTGGTGACAATAACCTCTCCCGCCTCGACATGTCAACACCCTATGCTTTCAATAACTTCTACTACAGGAACCTGCTGAACAAGAAAGGTGTCCTACATTCTGATCAGCAGCTTTCGATGGTGGCTCAGCTGACACCCAAACTGCCACCTACTCATCAAACATGGCAGCATTCTTCACTGACTTCAGTGCGGCAATGGTGAAGATGGGCAACATCAGCGCCCTCACTGGATCCAGTGGGCAGATCAGGACAAACTGCAGGAAAGTGAACTAAACTTCTGCAATGCTATATTGTTGTATTGTGGTATGGTATTAGCTTGTGGTGTAAATTGTAATCTTCAGAGAAGGGAAAAGCGCCCCTTTCCTGGTTGTAATCTTCTTGACACTGTGTATCCTGCTACTACAAAGTAGATGTATGGAAGAAATAAAATGACATCAAGAATTGATGTGGCCATACGATAATACCACCTGATCTATTAGCCTTTCAGTCATCAATCCAGCACTTGCAAGATCATGAATCAAGATAGTTGCAAGAATAACACATCAATTTCGGTTCTTGAAAAACATACATATGTTGCATGTTACCAATCCCAATATGTTAGTTTCTACATTTTTTTCTTTAAATAGCCGTTATTCACATTTCACAATGATGTGGTCATGTTGCACTGCTTATTGTTTTCCATACCTTCAATAGCTTAGCTCATTGATCATCTCTTCGAATGCTACAATTGGTAATTGCGGATATCAAGTGCAAAAACTCTTGTTATGGAGATTTTAAGCTCAAGATGACTAAGAGATATATTGTAAATGCTAGTTTCCACTGTCTAGTTACAATTTTTTAATAGAACAAACATACCATGCAGCTTACAACAGAATGTAGTGCCATTAGGATATATACGGCACCAGGACCACCCTTTTTCTTCTTTTGGATTCTTACCTCTAATTATGCACAAGCAAAAAAAAAACAGATCATGAAAAAAAAGTTATCAATGCAAGAAGAGCAATTGAGGGAAAACATGTTCAGCCAGTCATGTATCAGTATATCAACATGTCGAAACTGAAGGAAGCTGAGATTGCATTCCAAGTACAAAATCTTGGCAAGGATTAGTTTTCGAGTTGTGTACAGAAAACCCGGTAAATAGTTCTATACAACAGAGTTCACAACACAAAAAAATCCAACTGAGCATAGAACAGAATGAATACTTCCTAACATCGTAGTTGCAGGCAAAGTTATGACTCATGACTGATGAATATTACGGATGGCAGCATTGATACTTTTACAGTCAAAATCCATGATCTTCATCCAGTTCTCAAAATCTCCAATTTCCTGTACCATGATTAAACAAACAATGGGTGCTTCAGAAACAACAACTACTAGCACAGCCACATAATTAACTGATAAACTTGAGAAAGGAAGTATGCCATCTTCCCACTGAGCTCTTCAATTTACGATGTTATCTCGAGTTCAGTCAGTGTTATGCCTTGATGCTTTCAGGAAAATTTAACCTAAAAATAATGGTGATCTAATTAATAGCATATCACACCTTTCCAGCTTCACCGATCACGGAACAAGCATAAATTCATACTGTAATCAGTTTAGTGGTAGGGTTTAGATTTGGGCAAGGGTTTCACGAGGAAAAGATTAACGGTAGAAGTTACAGCGTCATGATAGATTACAATTTAGTGGTATCTTTTGAAGAATTGTTGTACTAGTACAATATGTTTCACAATGTTAAGGTTCTATGTTTATGTGAACCGCTGTCACGAAAGAGATAATGAAAAAATAGCATAAAAATAACCAAGGGCAGTTGAGTCGAGTAGACCTTCAAGACAGAGTTGATTGCGTTGGTGGCAGCAAGCCACTGGTCAGTCTGCTTTTTGTAGCGCGCGATTGTAGCAAGCAGCGCACGGGCTTCAATCTCTATGCGCTTCTCGTTGACGAAGAGCTCCTGCACCCCGCCGTCAACCGTGTCCACAAGAAGATCGGCAACCCGCACGGCGCTTCTTAAAGCATTCTTCTTTGCTCTCTCTGCGCGTTTGTACGGGAAGAAAGAATCATTTGAGCAGCAGGGTTCACAGCAGGAACGATGATACGGTGGCCAATTAAGAGTGAAAGATTAAATTTGCACCATCGGCCATGTTGTAGCAATAATAACAAGAAGGAAAAATGTTTGCTTTTGATGGAATCAATCGATCAATCACAGAGAAGAGAAAAAGGACTGGATGGGGGTGCGCTTGTTCAGTTAGCTGATTACCAGTTTGTTGGCGTTGGCGGAGGGATTGGTGGTGGTGTTGCTGCGTGATCTGGAGCAGCGCCGCTTCCAGCTGCCCGCCCGCCGTCTCCGCCGCTGCCTTGGCCGTCGGCCCCTCCATCTTCCTCTGCCGCCTCCCCTAGGCTAGTCCTCCGATCTGAGCTCTCCTCCTCCTCTTTTTTTTTCTTTTTCCTTCACCGATCGCGATAGGAGGTATGGGCCGCGGCCCATCTAAGAACTGAGTCTACTATCCACGGGAAATTTAACTATTTGCCACCCTTAAGAATGCCACATATCCAAATGCCATCTTCTTCATTGCATTCAACAATTTGCCACTCTTAACATGTGGTTGACTAATTTTTTGCCACTTTAGAGCCCACGAAGCGCCAAATCATGCCATGTCACGCGGGCGTGTGCAGGCGCGCGCGGGCGCAGGCAGCGGCGCAGGCGGCGGCGCGGGCGTGCGGCGGGGAGGCGCGGCCCGCGGGCGCGGCGGGGAGGCGCGCGCGCGGGGCGGGCGCAGGCGGGGAGGCGCACGCGCGGGCGCAGGCGGCGGCGCGGGGAGGGCGCAGGCGGTGGCGCGGGCGTGTGACGGCGGGGAGGCGCGCGGGCTACCTCTCCTCTCCTCCCCCGCCTAATTGGCTTCTCTCTCCCTGCAGGCCGCCGGCGAGCCATCTCTTCACCAACTCCGGCGCCAAGGCTTCACGGTGACCCGCCGCACCCCGAGCCAATTGCTCACGCCTGGAGCACCGCCCGGCCACCACGAAGACATTCCCCACCTCACCGGGCTCCGTATCCCTCTCCGGCAAGCCGGCACCGTGCCCCTGCCCGCGCCACCGCCGGCTCCCGATGCCAGCCCGCCACGGTTACTCTCCGGACCTGCCAACGCCTCCGGTGAGCTCCCCTTGGCCCACTAAAGCTCATGTTCCCCCTACTCCTCTCCTTTCCCCTCCGGCCGCCGCCGCCGCCATTGACGGCCTCCCCGCCTGCGCCCGCCCCGCGCCGCCGCCTGCGCCCGCGCGTGCGCCTCCCCGCCTGCGCCCGCCCCGCGCGCGCGCCTCCCCGCCGCACGCCCGCGCCGCCGCCGGCGCCCGCCCGCCTGCGCCCGCGCGCGCCTGCACACGCCCGCGTGACATGGCAGTGACATGGCATGATTTGGCGCTTCGTGGGCTCTAAAGTGGCAAAAAATTAGTCAACCACATGTTAAGAGTGGCAAATTGTTGAATGCAATGAAGAAGATGGCATTTGGATATGTGGCATTCTTAAGGGTGGCAAATAGTTAAATTTCCCACTATCCACAGATTGCTATTCCACAGACCACATGGCCATCAATCTCTCTCTCGCTCTCCGATTGGCAGACTCAGGTTCTTTTCAGTTCTAAAAGATATTTTTCAGCTTTTTTATAGTAATTAACTTTTAAATAAAGTATTTTTTTAAGATAGGGTCTACGAGTTAATTGTAGTACATACTTTATTGACTTCATTTATATCGGCAAAAACCGCACGTGAATTTCTGTTACTCTGTAATCTCTTGTATAAACAGCCTAAAAGTCATAAGCCGCAACCAAAAGCCACAAGCCGCAGCAAAAAAGAACAGGCCCTCAGTTCTATCGGATAAATAAAAAAGATTATTTTTTATAGCTATTCTAAAATAATTTATCGAAACAGATTTTTTTAAAATAGTTTATTGATATTTAATTTATTAATATAAATGCTCGTAATACGATAAAAATTATAAGCCGCAGCTAAGAAGAACCATCCATCCATAGTCCTCTCGAAAGAAAACCAATTGGCATAATTGCAGTGTTTCAGTTTGGCTGATGAACGACGAGCGCGGAAGCAAGTTTTGATAGTACTACTCCATGTGATAGTAGTACCACAGTGGTATAGCACTACTCCGTTTTTCCGATGGACGAACAGAGAGACTACTAGCGTGGCCTGGTTCCCGTCGTTTGCTTGCACATAACTCGGTGGGAGAAACTAAACTAAAAAATTCGGGGTTGGAGAAACTAAACTAGTCTAGGATAACGGAAAGTTTTAAGTAGATGTCATTTTAACTCTATACACACATAATAAAGAAGAAGTTGACATCTTAAAAACATTTTAAACAGCTTGCCCCTGCTGAATGCGCAACACCACACCACCGAGTAACGAGTACTTGCTCTAACTGGCTTACAGCTTAGATTTTTAGTTTTGACTTTTAGTTTATGACTGAAATTAAAAATTGGTGAAGAAGCTGCAACTGCTTTTCAGTTAAAAAGCCAAAAGGGCTACCGCTCCACAAATAGGCCTAAAACAATGCCTTTTTTTTTTTTGATTCAACAGGAGGAAGAAAAGCGTAGCGGATTGTTCGTCAAAACTAGGCGTTGATAAAGGTTCCGCCTTTTAGCGTGCATGCTTGATTGGTTAATATAGTTGGACTGAACAAGAGCGAAGAACGCAAATCCTCCATGCCGCTAGGCGCCAGCGCAGTAGTACGAAAGTCCAACTAGCTTATTGCCAAGGGAGCGAACTGTCGGTTTGTCTCCCACTCTCCCCTCTATCCAAGAGCCAAACTCTTACCTAACAAGAGAAATCAGATGTCGAGTTATCCATCATCCATGAGCAGCTTGAATCTTCCACAGATTCGTAAATGCATGTAATTGCAGACCTGAATCGTCAGCGTAGATTAGCAATAGTTCTTGCATGCGGCCGTGAGCTAGCTAGCTGCTGCAAGGCCTCCGTATCATGCATGCAGTTTTAGGTCTGAGTACGATCCATCGAATGACGAATCTGTACTGCAGCTGCTTGCATGATTCTTAATTCTGACGATCCAATATTAGTGTCGTCTGTCTGAAAAATGTCGACCTGATAGACTTAGCTTATCTTTCTCAAATTTTAGCTTGCTTATGATCTTTTTAGGTGGGTGGTAAGATATGCAGTCAAAGTCAGCTCAATCAATTATATGCATACATATATACAGCCTCATCCTCGTACAATTGAAGTGGCTATGTACCTTTTTTTCTTTAATTTATGATTTTTGATTATGACTTATGAATTTTAGACTGTTTGTAATAGAAAATATAGAGTAATAGAAACTCGCGATGTGGTTTTGGTCGATATAAATGAAGTCACTATAGTGTGTACTGCAATTAAGTTGCAAACCCTGCTTTGAAAAGACACTCCGTTTGAAAGTTAGTTACTGTAGAAAAACCGAAAAACAACAACATTTAGAAACTAAAAATGGCTTTTCGTTTCTAGTTTCTCACTTCTTAACTTCATCGTTTTCTACCTTTTTGTTTTCTTACCTTTTCTTTTTTCCAATTTCTTTGCGTTGTTTGGGATGAGAGAACTTGTTTTTTTTATTTTTAAATTTTATAAATTTAATTACGCTAAAAAAACTTACGGCATCTATAATGAAAAAGCCTCAAATAATATAAAAACTCCAAAAAAAACCATAAATTTAAACCCTACCTCAAAAAACGGAATTTTCGCATTTTTTTGGCCGAAGTGGTACTGAACACCTAATGTTAGGAGTCTAATCTTTTCAGATGTACTAATGTACTATCGATCGATCTCTCTTTGACTAAACAGGTAGAATGATTGGACGTTAAACTACTCTGCTGAGAATCTCCACCAATCTCATCTTAATGATAAGGTTTGTCAGCTGGCTGATGTGTTACCATGCATCTTCGGTTTGTCCTATTTCTTCTTCGGTTCTTCCTCTCAGTTTTTTTTGGTTATTTTTTCATCATGTCATAACCGTCACCGCAAAAAAAAAAAAAATGACTCCGTAGTCCGTACGTCGACCAAGATAACAAGCAATAATGTTTAAAAAAACCTTAATACTATCATTTTTATCGATCTGACAAATTAAGGATCAACGATATACTGTTGCTTTAAATACGATGAAAAATTAAATTGACCTTACAGACATATATAGCACGTCGATCGATCGTTCATAATTCATACATGGGAAGTGAAATGCTAACATGCTGATTAATTTATATTCTGAGTTTGTATGGAACAGCATATCTCTGTAGTAGTAGTGGAGTATAATTTAACAGCTGGATGCATCACGCATGGCTTGAAAAAGTCCTCGTTAATTAGGATGTAGGTTTACCTATGTATGTCTGATCACATTCTAGATCAATTGACTTATTTTGCGTGCTAGGGTTGATGTTAGCTACTGTTTCTTGTCCGAGTTTAGATGGCGATGCACGCATGCAGGTATAGGACGTAATTTGTAAACGATACGTCAATCGTTGGTGCTCCTTCGCTCGTTTAGTCAGGCAGAAAAGTCGTTGGATTCGGTGCAAATTAATTGCTACGACTAAGCATTCTAGTCAGCTACTTACTCCATTTTAAAATACTAGTTAAGTGTTTCTGTCGTCCTTTGCTGTTTCGAAAAAAACAACAAAAGATCGTCAGCTACAGTAAAAAAAATCATCGTCCATATAAAAACAAGATATATTGTTTCACGGTTTCAGATATGCATGTAGTCTCCGATACACACATTTTGACCTAGTGGCAGAGCTGGCCGACGGTGAGAGCCTGAGTAGAGCCAGCCATCGTGCAGGAGCCTAGGGCCCTGTTCTTTTCGGCTGCGGCTTATGACTTTTGACTGAAATTTTTGAATTTTGGCTGTTACGGTACAGATTACGGAGAAACAGATACTCACTTGCGATTTTGGCTGGTACAGATGTTGGGCTTTTAACGTGTAGATCGTTTAACTTGTAGACCCTGTCTTGAGAAAATACTCCGTTTGAAAGTTAGGTACTATAGCAAAAGTCAAAAGCCGTGAGTTTGTGAGGTAAAAAATAGACCCTAGATAAAGCCATCCGTTGTACGATAGAAGACCAGTGTGAGTTTAACAGAGCTCAGCCATCATTACTGGCATTATTCAGTACTGCCTTGTAGCTTGCTGGCATGCACTTAACAAGTACTTTACTGCGTGTAGTGCATGTCGCTGTTAAACCACCCTACGTTACCCCCGAGCTATCTACATCGACCGTTGAATCCGTTACGGGGCTCGATCCCTACTCCGTTTGTTAGAAACGACGAGCCAAATAACAAAAAGAGGATAAGAACGCCATACATATATTTTAATACGAAAGATCCTTGCTGGAAAAAAAAACCATGAACGTATAATCGATGATAATTACTGAATACAAAGAGAATTATAAATCGGAGAATTTTACAGTAAATTATCAACTTAATCCCATACGTGATACGTCTACGTACGTGAGTATATATATGAGGGGACAGAAAACGACTTGGAACAGAAGATGGAAACAGATCCGAAAAGATGGCCTAACCTATAATCAACGTAGTCAACACCGTTGATCACTCACTCTCTGCTCCATCGTTTTTCTCATTCTCTCTTTATGCAGATCGAGGTACCTAACAGTTGCATAAATATCGTCTCCTTTTTCTCTTTCACTAGCTAGCTAGCACATGAACATCGTTTTTCTTTTTCTTTTTGAGAGTCACGACCATTTAATTTCACAACATGATAATATTGACTTCCCTACGTAATATACCAGCTGTGAGTTTTTCTGTAGTACCAGAATACATATATGTGATTGATAATGTAGGGGCTTTTTTTTCCAGTCGGCTGATGATTTTTGGTCCTAACGTGAGCGTTTGTACAAACGAATCAAATGTCGATAAATCATTTCTAAAAAACGACAAAGAAACTGTCTCATTTATTTGTTTGGAGAAAGTCATAAATCATAAGCTGAAAAAACGGAGCAACAAACTAGCACCTTCTTTTCGATACGGTCACATACGGTCTTATTGGTTTTTGACTGATTGCGAGAGAGATTGAGGAAGTAAGTGACGTTCACTTGAGAAACCATTTCATTCAAAACGGGTCCTCCAGTGACTCTTATAAATAATTCATAGAAATTACTTTGAGAAACTATTTTATTTAAAAACCAGCTTGTAAATATCAAAAGTCAGAAAATATCTGAAATAGGGCTATAAATTGCAGTGAAATGTGTTGCAAGTGATGGCTATCGATCGAGTAATACATCCACACCAAATCTCCGCAAATTTGTGACATTTCGTCTGCATGCTTCAATTCAACTTCGCCTCTAGATAGCTGGGGAAATTAAGGAAAAGCACACGTACACATCATCAATTGCTAGCTAGTCAGCAAGTTTTTCGTAAAAATCAGAGGAAACACATATGCAACAAGCTAGCTTGTTTTCTCATGCATCGCTCACTTATTTGGTTAAGTTTAATTAGTATCAGTACATAAAACTACTTTTAAAGCTTCTCCATCCCTTTCGGCAATTGTACTAGGAGAAAAGGAGAATTGGACACCTCAAACTGCTGGATCATTGGTGTTGTTCTAGACCATGTGCAAGCAAGCAATGACCATTTTGGCCCCCAAAAAACTAGTATTTTAAATTGTTTGATACTTTATTGAATGAACATCACCAAGCAAGCATGTATAAAATGTGTTGGAAATTGGCTCACGATCTTAGGCCCATTTCCCTTTAGAAATTCTAAAACATGTATTGTTTAATACTATATTGCTTAATTTAGTAGATGAAAGATAATTTATAAGGTAGAGTGCTTAAGACTCTTTGAAATATGTAAGTATGTGACACATGGTATCAAGATGGTACGAGGAGGATTTTGGTTAAACACACGTGCGCACGCATTCATATATTTTCGCATGAAAAAGTGTGCATCGTGAATCATGCATTTCTCTCTCCTTTTCAAACTGTTCAAGAGCTAATAAATACTGCATAAATATCATTATGTGGTTTGATAAGACAGTTACCCGTGTTTTAATTATATTTACTTGTGACAGTTACTAGTGAGTGATTGTAGTGTCCTTAAAAGGATCTGGAAACGTTCAGGAGAAGACACATAAATTCCTCTTCCATTCTTACATCTCCTCTTTGGATAGTTGTGCTATAATATCGAAATGCTCAACCACGTCGGTCTTTCTTCTTGGCGCGTACTAGGAAGGGAGGAGAGCAGGATATTCAAACCATTACTGTAGAGAGAACTTGTATGTGGCGCCAATAATATTTCTGGGTAGCATGGCCTATGCGACCGCTTGGCTCCTTCCTCGACGTCGACTATTTTCACGATTGCTCGTTTCTGTGTTGTTTCCCTTTTCTCCATCAACCTTGCTGTAAGTCGTTCGTGCGATCGATCGACTCTATTATAATATTTTTCTTGTATATTTTTTGAAGTATAATGAGTTATCCGTTGTTAGTTTCGTCTATTGTATTATTAGTCTTTTCATTGTATTTATTTTCTAATAAAATTTAGAATTAAAATGTTTCCTATATTTCTAACATAATGTATATGTTAGGCTAATGGTCACTTCAAGATTAGGCGGCCGGCATTGAGCAATTCCCTTGAATTAAAAACAAACGAGACATGGACTATGGAGTGCTCAAATGAGAATTTGAAAAGATGTACTGAAGGTTCCGTGCAAGTGGCAAGTGGGTGGTTGGGTATGTGAGCTGTACCGAATGATACTATACTTTGACCTAACAAAATTCTGCGGCAAGAACGATCAACAGATAATACGATCTGGTCCATGCATGTAATAGAAAATCTTCACAAACTAGTGGACCTACTAGCTAGGACCTTGTGGATGTACATGCATAATTTGTCCAATTCATTAGGATACTAATACTTGGAAGCAAGATTTCCACAGCTTGGACACGTGGCTCATTTTTATGCTTATATTTAAGCTTTGGTTTTTATTTCTATAGTAACTCGCAGTTAAATGATACATTTTTAAGATATGGTTTACAAGTAAATTATAGTACAAATTGTATCGAGTTTAGCTGCACAAGCCAAAATCACATGCAACTATTTTTCTCTATATGCTACATTTTACAAATAGGTCAAAATTCAAAATCACAGCCATAAATCATAAATCTCAACCCAAAAAGACCCACCCTCATGAAGACTAATTTAGAACAAGCAGAACAACCAGAGTTGCATATTTTATCCTTGAAACTATTACTCCCTGGTCATAAAAGAACATTGTTTTGGATGATATAGTTATAAAAAATAATTCTGATCATTAAATTCTATTATAATATATTTATAAAATATGCTAAAACTATATTTTTTATAAATGTTCTTTTAGACAAATCTATACATATTATTTGCATATATTCAATCTACATATTATAAAATTATCAATAGATAAAGTTAAAAAGGTTTGTCAGCACATCTAAAAATCATTCTGTTCAGTCCCCAGGGAGCAGCAGCTAAGAATTTGCAGATAGGAAGGGCTGTAAACGAGCCGAGCTCGAGCGAGCTTGGCCTTTCAGGCTCGAGCTCAGTAGAAGCTCGAGCCAAGCTCGAGTTGGGATCCGAACTTGGAACTGGGCTCGAGCTCGGCTCGGCCTAAGCTCGAGTAGGCTTGAGCTCGGCTCGTTGAAGCTCGATAACAATTAAAATGATTTATTATGCACTATTTTTCAATAATAAGAAAAATTTAAGTTCGAGCTCGGCTCTAATAAGCTCGATAACAGTCAAAATAATTCAAATACACACTGATTTTCAATAATAAGACAAGCTCGAGCTCGAGGTTGGCTCGAGTAAGCTCGGTAAGAATTAATATGTATTACTATTTAAGCTCGAATCGGGGCTCGCGAACTATTCGAGTTCGGCTCGGTGAAACTCGTGAGCTCGAGATCAAGCTCGAGTTCGACTCGTTTAAAGCTCGAATCGAGCTCGAATCGAGTCTAGAGTGAGCCGAACTCAAGTAGCTCACAAGTTTCGAGCTTTTTTACAGCCCTAGATAGGAGTACATACTAGTTACCCAGTGCCTTGAAAGGAGGTTGAATTGTCCTTGTCATAAATACATATTTTGACCGTGGTCCACGCATGTCTAGTTTCCTACGACGTGGATGATACACAGCAGTAGACGCTTCCCGGAGACCCGGTGTTTCGTTCAGGGGAAAAAAAGGAACAGGGCGAAAAAGAAATAAAAACTTGTCCCCATGCGTCAGTGAAATGATGGCCAGCAGAAGGCTGGCTAGTTGTACCTAACCGCGTCTCCCCTCCCAGCAAAGTGAGGAAGGAAGGACACATGGTGATCATTTACGCCACCGACAGTGCCCCGTCTCGTTGTGCATATGCATGTTACAGATCTCACTCATTTTGGTTTAAAATTTTAAGTTCTTATTTATTATTTATAAATTTTATCTTATTTTTAATGTTTTTTAGCTTTTTTGTTGGTTCTTTTTTATATTCATTTTCATTAGCTGTAATAGGCTGATATATTTTTCTATTTTTTAAATTTAGTTACGCTAAATAAGCCACCATCAACTACAGTATAATTTTAATCAGATACAGTGCAATTTCAATCATAAACTAGTTTATTTTAGTCCAACCGAGGTCTCGTATACTATACATGTGTCGGTTTGCACGGGCGGCCGGCGGCAGATGAGCTCCAGCAGTTATGCCGGGCCGGCCGCGCCTCAGTGACGTAGGAACTTCCAAATGAGCTTTGGCGTGGCTACACCTGTAGGTACCTGGTGTGAAACGTACTGTGATCCCAACGCGAGCGCGGCGCTAATTAACAAACACCCTCCCTGTTCAACTCGGAGTCAGAAAGAGTAGGCGACGCGAACATGATCTTATCATATTTATTATTGTTTCATGGAGTACCAGTATAGTATGATGTACTTACAGAGTCTCTGCTATAAATATCGGTGTCCCCGGCGCTGCAGCTAAGCTCAAGGCGAGACGCGCACTGCACACCTTGCATCTTGCGACCTGCTGCTACTAGCCTGAGGTCTGCGAGTAGGATCCACCGATCGAGATCCATCATGGCTCGGCCGCGTGCGTCGCCAGCTGCAAGGTCCGGCAGCATTGCTCTCCTCTTGCTCCTCGCGCTCGCCGGCGGCTCGTCGGCGCAGCTGTCCACGAGCTTCTACTCCTACTCGTGCCCCGGCGTGTTCGGCGCCGTCAGGTCGGTGATGGAGTCCGCCATCGCCAGGGAGAAGCGCATGGGCGCTTCCATCCTCAGGCTCTTCTTCCACGACTGCTTCGTCCAAGTACCTACCACCACCCAGGCCACTAACCGACTGATCAATCAACTATTAATCGCAGTAAACTAGCGATTGGCTACCGTAGTTTATTAACTGAGCTAATTAATGATCCCGCGTGCAGGGCTGCGACGCCTCATTGCTGCTGGATGACACGCCGAGCCTGCAGGGCGAGAAGATGGCGAACCCAAACAACGGGTCGGTGAGAGGGTTCGAGGTGGTGGACAGCATCAAGGCGGCGGTGGAGAAGGTGTGCCCCGGCGTCGTCTCCTGCGCCGACATCCTCGCCATCGCAGCCAGGGACAGCGTAGTCATCGTAAGTCTGTCTAAATTTAGACTATGATTGATTGTTTTTTTATGGTCTTTTTTCCTTTGAGTCTGATGGTTTTTTAACTGTGGCTTATGTCTAATATCTTTTAATTATGGCTAGTTAGTTTCATAAAAAATAATTGCTGAATGAGATTGAAGATAAAAGATAGCTAAAAAGCCAAAAGGAAAGTACCGTAGTTCTGTCCAGTGTTATATATAACCAAGGGCGGATCTACACTCCGTGTATAGTAGACTTCAGTTTGAGATGTAGAAAAATATCTAGTGTATAACCCAGGTAAATTCAGTTCAGCTTGAGTAATATTTTTATGTTCTAACCTAAATAGTCTATATCATTCCATCACTGAACCTGGGACGTAACTAAATCCTGACTTCACCACTGTATATAACAACTGATATATGTCTAATTGTAAATGGTGCAGCTTGGTGGGCCGAACTGGGACGTGAAGATGGGGCGGAGGGACTCGACGACGGCGAGCTTCAACGGCGCCAACAACAACATCCCCCCGCCGACGTCGGGGCTCGCCAACCTCACCTCCCTCTTCGCCGCGCAGGGCCTCTCCCAAAAGGACATGGTCGCCCTCTCCGGTACGTCAATGCCCACTGCATTGACAAACTAAACTAATACTCTCTCAAAAAAACAAACCAATTAATTATGTTCTCAATAAACTATGGAGTTACTTTTCCCGGGCCGTAAAGCAAGTACATATTTCAATTAAATTACATGTGCTGTAGTAGTAATAGTGTAACCAGAACAAAACATACAATAATCAATTCCTCTGGAAGAAAAGATGGAACCACTTCACCCTCTGGTTCTAGCTTTACTAGTCACGTACAGCTAGCTTAGCCGGTATCACCGACGGAATTGATGTTCCCTTCCTTTTAACTTTTTAATTTATGTGGATTTATGTCTTTCTGCGAATAAACAAGTGAGTTTGTCAAATTTTTTAAAATAATTTATTGAGATAGCACTTATTGATTTAGTTTGATGCATCAGTTTCACAATCTGCCTACAGATTTTAACAAGGTGAATTTGTCATTTTGATAAGTTTTGACAGAAAAAGTTTACGAAGATCTAATACCTAAAAACACCCCATGCATATAGCCATAAACAATGTAAAAAAAAGGGTCACTGAATCACACTAACATATTTCCTCGTTTGCTACCCTGATCTTTTGCCAGGAGCTCACACCATTGGCCTCGCTCGCTGCACGAACTTCAGAGCCCACGTATACAACGACACCAACATCGACGGCGCCTTTGCGAGGACGAGGCAATCGGTTTGCCCTGGGACATCAGGCTCAGGCGACAACAACCTGGCGCCTCTGGACCTTCAGACCCCGACCGTCTTCGAGAACAACTACTACAAGAACCTCGTCTGCAAGAAGGGGCTTCTGCACTCCGACCAGGAGCTCTTCAATGGCGGAGCCACCGATGCGCAGGTCCAATCGTACGTTAGTGGCCAGAGCGCGTTCTTCGCTGATTTCGTGGCCGGCATGATCAAGATGGGAGACGTCACGCCATTGACGGGCTCCAGTGGCCAGATCAGGAAGAATTGCAGAAGGGTTAACTAATTAAGAGGCGATGCAATGCACACTTTTGTGTTTTGAGACTATATTTCGACCACATGTTGTTTGCAAGCATGCAATTCCCCCCCCTTTTTTTTTCTGTTTCCACAATTGTGAAATTAATGCATGTCGTAATGATGTATCAAAATATGTAATGTTCGTCTGAATAATTAATCTATTATTTGTTTTATGCACAAACATTTAGCAATTGTTGTTCTTTTATTCTAAAAGTTGACCTTGATTATTTGATGAAATTCCTTAATAGTGGGGTAACTATTCACCGCAAAGAATATCACATTCAAACCCCCGAGAAAATATACGATAAGATGTATGTGTCAATGGAAGCATCTTAATCAGGTCCAGGCTCACATCGCTTTTTTTTTTCTTCTCTGCCTTTGTTAAGTTTCTTTTGATGTACATGTGGAAATTATGTGCTCAATGTCGATAAGTTTGGGAATCGTGCACGATGGAAATTACAAGAAAAAAAATCATGACTAACATTAAGGGCAAAGTCAATATCAACGCCGAGTTATTATATTTTCATACTGAAGGACAAATTGATGTAAGCTTGCTCCAACTGTTTATGATTTTTTTTATTGTAGCAGCCGTTAGAGCAATTAAAATTTTAAAATAGAAAAAATATATGATCAAAGATAATGCAAAAAAATAAGAGAAAAAGAAAAAACAAAACCTTAAAATACCAAAAAACTAAAAACCAAAATTTAAAAGACATAAACCAGAAGCTAAAATTATTTAAAACGAATGGTAACGAACAACAATATTTTTTTGTTGTTTATCACATGAGGTTGCTTTTGCTAGGTCGCAGTCGATCGGGTTAGTGCAATACGAACGAAGATATCTAATTAGATAGCCCATTTTTTCTCTTTTCCCACTTAATTAGTATTATTTATCAAATCTATTAGTTATAAATAAAAACCATCAACCACAACTCAAAATAACGCGCCACAGACTTTCTCCAATTAGGCCACTCCAGGAGAGATCTGATCTCATTGGGCCTCCTAATGCCACAACACCGCATTGTCAGGTCCTGTTCAAGGTGATACTTATTTTGGGTTTTTTTTACTATTTAGTGCTGTAGCCGATTTATTTTATACTATAACTGCTGATAGTTTTTTAGCATAATTAAATTAAAAAAACATCTGATAGTTTTTTTTAGCATAATTAAATTAAAAAAATATGTTAGTCTATCACAAATAATATAAAAAATAAAAAAAGCAAAAAAGATGAAATTAAAAATCTAAAAGTTGGAAATCAAAACTGAAATTCAAATGAACATGCCCCAAATCGAATCGTCGCGGCCTGCCTGCGTAACAACTCACGAATCCATGCCCTCAATCGTTTTTTAGCGTGCAAGACTGTTTTTTTAGCGTGCAAGACTGTTTCTTTCTTAACCGCCTCAATTTCTTGATCTTTTCCACCGCGAATCCATGCCCTCCACGCAACAGAAACGAATACCACTAGGAAACTCGAGAAAATCGCCTCATCGTCAGAGGCTACGATTATAATAATAGCGCGCACTTTAGGAGGATTACCGCAAGCAGGATTTCACGTCGCCTCTTGACGCCCGGCGTCTTCCTTGCTGCTACTCGATTTCATAAGGTGATTTTTTTTCTTTTACTTCTATGTTTTCCCCCTCTTCGTGACATTTTGCTTGCGTTTGGTGGATGCGGTGTTCCCCTCTTCCGAATTGCTCGATTTGTTTTGTATTTTGTGCTTCCCCGATCTTGCTTACTCCTCCTTCCATTACTTCCCTTGCCCTGCCTGCTCGATTCCATCGATTTATCTATCGATTAGTTAGTCGACCTGTTTCTTGGCTCCTTGAATCGTCGCCTTCGTTTTCTGATTTCTGGATTTGGATCGGACTGACTATATAGGCAGGCCAGGCTCAGTTGTCCATGAGACTAATCCCCCCTTTCTTTCTCCTATTGTTTCCTGGTTGAAGTTAATTAATTGGATTTGATTGGATTGGATTGTTAAAGCCGTATGATGATTTCCATGGCAGGTCGTCAACAAGGAACTGTCACGCAATGGGTTTGAGAGTGCCTTTCTTTCTCCTCCTCTTGCTGGTCGCCACCTCGGGAGCCGCACAAGCCAGGAGCACTGGTATCATGCCTTACTCGACAGCCTTCCTATGCTGCTAATTATGTTTACGCATCTTCATATCAACACCAATGACTCCCGTATGCAAATTGGAAAGCAACATGAGTATTTTCTGCAATAAAAATACCATCTTTTGATGAAAAACTTCCTCTACGCACAATACTGTCATTCATAAGGTTATATCGCAGCTGCTGCAGGTATGCTATTCGGTTGAAATTGAAATTCAAGTTGGGGATATCCTATTCTTCATCTTCTTATGCTAGTTACTTGGGTATATTAGGTTCATCGTATCGTCCATCTGATGGCATCAACCGCTTAGATTCTGCCAATGCGGCTTCATGTATTTTTTGCTTTATAAATCATGCATGATTGTATAAGGATAGCCATTCTGGACACAGTAGACTGAGATAGCCAATTTCATTGTTAACATTATTAACTTTTCTCATATATTAATTTTTTGCATGCTTTCTACAGTGTTAGTTCGCCTCGCTATTTCAAGGCCTAGATGGGGGAATGGGGAATATACATGAACAAGATGTAACCATGATACTGCATAATGTATCCAATGTTAGAAGATTTTAGGCTTATGAAAATGCTCGTCCTTGTGTTCGCAACTGTTCTTTTGTGACAACATCGATCATAATATCTGATTTATTTCTTCCCAGCCGTTCTTCATCTTGATACAACTGAGGTCCGAGATCCTGGCCCAATCTACAGGGAGCAAATTACCTCAAGCAAAATCCCTGTCCCTCTTGAGAGGAGCAGCCCACTATGCTCAACTTGTGAGAACTTTACAAGTGAAGCTGTCAGTTATCTTAGTGAGAAACAAACACAAGATAAGATCATGGAGATTCTTCATGACGCTTGTTCTCAGATGTTCTCCTTAGAACAGAAGGTAAGCATTTTGGTTGCCTTACTACATGACCATGCTGGAAATTTTCTCCGTAAACAGCAACAGTATGTGACCTTTTGTTACCATGAACTCTTTATATCTCTGCAGTGTGTTGAGTTGGTGGACTCTTATGCAACTCTTCTCTTTGCGAAGATTACCGAGATCAAGCCACATGAGTTCTGCAAACAGTATGGCCTCTGCAGGGACATAGCTTTTCTCTCTGGTGTGAATAGTGACAGCACATGTGTATTTTGCCACCACCTCGTGGATGAAGTTCTCTCCAAACTGAAAGATCCTGATGCAGAGGTAATCACTTTGCTTCACTTACATAGTCGTTATCTTGTGCTAACCTTTCTGTCGCTAACATTGTCCATGTGATATCTGTAGTTTGAGATAATTGAACTTCTCATCAAGGAGTGCAACAAGATTGAAGGCCATGTCCAGCAGGTAAGCTGTTTGGCACTTATTTTTTACGACACCTTGATGTTTTCTGCCCCACCACTCAATTTGTCAGATTTACTTCTGCGCATCAACAAACCATTTGAAAATTTTGTAGAAGTGCTTGCTCTTAAAGTCTTGTACGCCAGGAGCCCTTGTCTGCTTGTTCAGTAAATGTACAATACTAGTATGCAACAAAGAATGACATGTGTGGTGGTTGTTTGTTGACAGTGCAAGAGAATGGTTCTGCAATACATCCCTCTCATTCTGGTGAATGGTGAGAAGTTCCTCGAGAAGAATGATGTATGCGCACTGTCCCAAGCCTGTGACGCTAGCAAAAAGAGGATAGTCGGATCATTCTTTGAAGAGGGATTGCGGAGTGACGCATGAAGGTAGAAGGTTATATTGCACGAAGTGCGTAGGCATGAATGGTGAATCTAAACAGTATGCTCTAAGTGCTTGCTTTGCTTGTTGTACATATGGGCTACAATATAAATATTTGGCTGCTCCTGCATGATATATTGGAGCAAATTCCTTATTTGCCATGCAAAACTTTCCTAATCTGCCACTGAAAAATGCTGCTTCTTTCTATGCCATTGGATGATATTTGGTTGCCCTCTCATGCCACCCAGACCACCCCCACCATTAGAGAGGTGCCGTCAGAGCTACAAAACTTGCCTGTATTTTTTTTTTGCACAAATGGCCATTTGGCCCCATCATCTGTCAGTTTAGCGGGCCCACATGTCAAACATCTTCTTCTACACCCTCCCTCTCCATCAGAGGTCACCGACCTCCTCCCCCATCATCTGTCAATTTAGTAAGCAACTCTTCGTCGTCAGAGACCGCCACTTGGAGCGCTACCGAGCTCAATCTCCACTCGATCTGCTCGCCCCTGTCGCCCACTTGGAGGTTGCCGTCAGTATTGATTTTCTTTGCACGTTTTTAAGGAATTGCAGATTTATCGAGGGACATTTTAATATAGCAGCTGAGATAACTACAGGAAGAGTCAACATAGAGGAAGAGAGAAATAGAGAACGAGGGAATGTTTCGACTTCATGTAGCGTAGAACAATATGCGATTTTGTATCTGTTTTTAGTTTATGAATGACAGAAAATTGTGTCATGCAAACTCTGAGAGGGATTTGCTGGGCATTGTTCTGCTCTCTGGAACTTTATATTGTCCAATACATGAATACAACACCCAGACTGCATATTATTTGCAGAGATGTACAATATAGTCTTACAGGCAACCGTAAGAGCCCAGGCTTTTGGTGCTAAACATACCTGTCCAAAATGATATATCTGCTTCGATTTTCATAATGCCTCTGCTTCGATTTTCATAATGCCTGCTTTCTGGAACACGTAGATTTCAAGACGACTCGCACTTGTTTGCAAAACGAGCCCAAGATTGTACCATAAAAGTAGAATAATGTCGTGTGCACGATCTTTGTGCAAATCATTTAGAATTACATATCAAGTGAAACAAGTGAGAGATAAAATGGGACGTACGCCAGCCGGATCAAGTCATACGGTTGCATTGCTCGTGTCTTCCAAGCAAGTAATACTTGGTAATTAAGAAGATGGCATCATCCAAGATGTCCAAGCGCACCGTCGTCATGGTCGCCGTGATGGTGACGCTGCTGCAGCATCTGCAACCATCGGAAGCAGCAAGGAAGCGAGCTGTAGCATCCCCATTGCTCCGGTTCCCGGGTTTGCCGGGCACCAGGCAGCGTAATCCCGGCTTCCCGGGCTTCCCTGGAGCCAGACCGTCGGCGCCAATGGCCGGCTTCCCGGGCCTACCCGGTACCAAGCCATCGCCGCCGTCAGTGCCCGGCTTTCCGGGCTTGCCACTGCCGCCACCCATGCCGTCTTCGGGCTCGCAGGCGCCTTGCGCGAGGCCGGCAGAGCCGCTGCCCGGCTTCCCAGGCCTGCCAGGTGGAAGCAGTGGCGGCTCTTCTTCGTCGTCGTCATCGCCGACGGACTGCGTGACGCCACTGGCGGGGCTGATGACGTGCGCGTCGTTCCTGACGGGGAGCGTGCCGGAGACGCCGACGCCGCAGAGCGAGTGCTGCAGCGGGCTGGGGATGTTCCTGAACAGCTCGGCGGCGGAAGGGGGGAGCAACCGGTCGCTGCGGTGCCTGTGCCCGGTGATCCTGGGGGACGTGAACCGGATGCTGCCCAAGCCCATCGACCCCGTCCGCATGATGTACCTCCCCATCGCCTGCGGCGTCGTCCTCCCGCCACAAGTACTCTTCATCTGCTTCAGTGAGTCTCTCACTTCAATCTCTCTCAATCTCTCTCTCCCCCCTGCATGCATGCATGATGCATTTGATGCCCACAAAACTACAAAAGAAAAGAAACTGAGCTGAGCTGAGTTCAATCTGTTGATGGTTTTGGAATTAATGCAGCCGGGCAGCCTACCCCGCCGGTGGTCACGCGTATTCCTGACTCCCGGGCAACACCGTCGTCAGGCAATTCCTCCCTTCTCAGAACCATCCCATGTTAATTCGCGTTAACTGTTCATGACGAAATCTGCTTTCTCATATTACCATGTGCTGTTTTCCATGCAGCTTTCTCACCTTGACTCATGTAGATGGGATACATCTCTGGTGATTCAGTACCTCAGATTTGTCAAGCTTACCAAGCTGCTGCTCTTCATGAGTCTTGATTCAGATACATGTGCTTTAGTTGAGAAACTAGTTACCGTACTGCTACAGCAGATTGGTCAATCTATCATGTGTGGTGTAATAGCGTGTTCTTTTTCAGAGAAAAAAATGTGAGAGCAACATGCGTTTAGGTATTATTTCTCTTCAACTAAAGAGTGTGATCAAAGAAAGAAATTGAAGGGTGTAAAATAGAGAGCACTTCCAGTGCTCCCACCATAATTGGTGCTACCGATGCTTCCGTTGTTCGAAACCGGTTCAAATAGTTATGAAAAATTCCAGAAACATTTACATAGATAGGTTATGATAGTCTAGCATCTCACAAAATTCCAAACCCAAATTCGATGTACACATTGGGAAACAAAAAAGACAAATTTCAGTGAATAGTAGCTTTATCTTTTTTTTATTTCAGATTTTCTTTTCAGTAGATTTTGTTTTTCAATGTGTACATGTGGATTTGAAATTTTATGAGATGCTAAAATATATCATAACCTATCTATGTAAATTGTTTAAAAAAATTTCATAACTATTTGAACTATTTTTCGTACAACGGGAGCACCAGTAGCATCAATTATAGTGAGAGCACTGGAAACGTTCTCGTGTAGAATACAGGTAAACTGCAGGAAACTTTCCGTAGGCATGATGTTGCTTTATCGAGATAACTAGCTGCATAAGCGCGGCGCACGCCGTGCTAGCTACCGTATGGACTAAAGTAAAAGAGACGACAATTTGCAGGGAGTTTCATAAAAAAAATCGAGGACACATGCGTAATTTCGGAAAAACCAAAGGTCTTTTTTGTAAAAAATCGAGGACCTGTAAGGACCTGCACGTAAGTAAATAAGGACCTATACGTAATTTCGGGAACCCGCGGGGCGCTATCCAAATTTTTTTAAAAAAAAACTTGCAGGGACCTTTTTGCGAGAAAAAGGACCTTTACGTAATTTTCAAAAAATACAGGGAATTTACCTCCTCCGGCCATACCGAAAAACCCCCGCCACGCGCCGGCCGGAGCGCGCGGGCGGGGTGACGTGGGGAGCCCTCCGCGCGGAGAGTCCCCGGGGTTTAATGGACGTAGTATTACTCGCAATGCTCCGGCTATGGCGCAGACCAGAAAACTAACAGTCAACTTTCTCATGCATACACCTCATATCTAATTGAGCTTTCCCAACTCTCTTTTTTCTTCCATCTCAACCGAGCTCAAACTGCAAGAGTGAATAATGCTAATGCATAGGTTGTATATCATGCAAGCCATAAATAGGCAGGAGATATTACAGGAGTGTCGAGAAGGTCTAGCGCTAACAAACTACTCAACAATATCGGATGCAGTTGAAGTGCTGGACGAGAGAATCGGTCTTCCAACAGCCCCCCTCAGTCTGGACCCGAAAGGATGTGCAGACTGGATCTGAAGTCGCTGAAGAGAGGAGCAGGTAATCCCTTTGTAAAGATATCAGCGAATTGATGAGCCGATAGTACGTGCAACACTTTGATGTCGCCAAGAGAAACTTTGTCCCGGACAAAAGGCAGATCAATTTCAACGTGTTTTGTCCGTTGATGATGAACCGGGTTGTTGGACAAATACATGGCGCTTACATTGTCACAATAGACTATGCTGGACCGGGTTCGAGCAAGATGCAAGTCTCGAAGGAGCTGACGAAGCCAACAGAGTTCTGCAACCGCATTTGCAACACCCCGATATTCAGCTTCGGCACTGGATCTGGAAACAGTAGTCTAACGTTTTGCGGACCAGGAAATCAAGTTAGGTCCGAGAAATACACAATATCCAGATGTTGATTTCCTTGTGTCGGGGCACCCTACCCAGTCTGCATCGCTGAAGGCCACAAGTTCGCGGTCAAAAGAGCGAAGGAGTTGCAGACCAAAGTGAGCGGTGCCGCGGACATAACGAAGCACACGCTTAAGCAGCTGCAGGTGTGGCTCTCTGGGATTGTGCATGAATAAACAGAGTTGCTGAACAGCATAGCTGAGATCAGGGCGAGTGATGGTAAGATACTGTAAAGCCCCGACAAAGCTTCGGTACTCTGTCGGATTTGCTACAGGAGATCCATCATGTGCTGAAACTTTGCTCTTTGTGTCAATTGGTGTGAGACAGGGATTGCAATGAAGCATGCCAGCCTTCTCAAGAAGATCATGAGCATATTGAGCTTGGGAAAGAAAAAGGCCTTTGCTATTCTGAGTCACTGAAATGCCAAGAAAATGCTGCAAAGGACCAAGATCGGTCATGGCAAACTCACCATTGAGCTTGTGAATGATCTGCCGGAGGAAAGAATCATTGTTGGCCGTGAGAATTATGTCATCAACATATAAGAGAATGTAAGCCGTAGTGAGCCCCTTGTGAAGAATGAACAGGGAAGAATCAGATTGAGAAGCCTGAAACCCAAGAGAGATCAAGAAGGCCTTAAACCGAAGAAACCAAGTCCGAGGGGCCTACTTCAAACCATACAAAGACTTGTTAAGCTTGCAAACATGATCAGGCCGAGTGTCATCAAGGAACCCTGATGGTTGTTGAGAGTAGACTGTCTCCGAGAGATCCCCATGAAGAAATGCGTTTTTCGCATCCATCTGATGAATAGGCCATGAAGAAGATGCAACAATACTCAATACCACACGGATTGTAGTAGGCTTGATAACCGGACTAAATGTTTCTCCAAATCAACGCCGGGTTGTTGTGTAAATCCTCGGACTACTCATCTGGCTTTATACGTTGCAAATGAGCCATCGGAATTGAATTTGTGCCGGAAAATCCATTTGCCGGAGACAATGTTAACACCTGTAGGCTTGGGAACCAAACACTACGTATTGTTCTTCTGCAAAGCAGTGAATTCCTCTAACATAGCATTGTACCAATTCGAGTCCTTGAGAGCAGTACGATAATTAGAGGGAATGGGAGAAAGAGATGTTGTAGTAACAGAAAGATCAAAGTGGTGCTTGGGTTGGAAGATGCCATCCTTGGATCTAGTGATCATGTGATGGCGGACAGGTTCTGGGGGTGGAATCGAGACGGAGTGAACGGCAGGTGGAGATGGTGAGCCCAGAGTTGTGGGTGCAGGAGGCATATCTAGCAGTTGGCGCGAGGAGGCAGAAGGCTGTCCAGAGGGAGAGTCGAGAAGCGCTGGGACAGAACCAGGAGCGGGTTGCCGGAAATTGTCAGACCGCTGGCGAAGCTATACCAGATCCCAGGCGGAGCTACTGGAAATTGATTCTGATGGCGTTAGTGTGGGCTATTTAGAGGTGGCAAAGGGAAATTGTGTCTCATCAAAGATAACATGGCGGGATGTGATAATCTTACGAGTGTGGAGATCAAAACACCGATAGCCTTTCTGTTCCTAGGGATAGCCAAGGAAAATGCACGGTGTTGAACGCGGGGCAAGCTTGTTGGCGGTGGTGGCAGCGATGTTAGGATAACACAAGCAACCAAATGTTCGTAAGTGATGATACGCAGGCGCTTGACCAAAAAGAGATTCATAAGGCGTGAGGAGCTGCAATGGCTTGGTGGGGCGTCGGTTGATGAGATATGTGGCTGTGCGGAGGGCCTCGACCCAAAAGGAAGAAGGGAGATGTGCTTGGAAAAAAAGGGTGCGGAGCACATCGTTCGTGGTTCGGATGGCACGCTCCGCCTTGCCGTTTTGGGAGGAAGTATGAGGGCAAGACAGTCGGAAAAGAATGCCATGCGTGGCAAAGAAATTTCAAAGCGAGTGATTGTCAAATTCTCGTCCGTTGTCGCATTGCACAGTTTGAATGGAAAGATGAAATTGGTTAAGAATCATGTTAATAAATGTTGGGAGAACGGTGGAAACTTCATGCTTATGGTGAAGAGGGAAAGTCCACATATAATGGGTAAAATCATCCACAACGATGAGATAGTATTTGAAACCGGTAAAGCTTTGCACTGGTGAGGTCCACAAATCACAATGAACAATTTGGAACGAAAAATATGTAGTTTGCTGGGATTGAGCAAATGGAAGGCGGACATGGCGCCCCTTTTGGCACGCATCACAAACGGATGGTATGCGAGATTTATTTGTACATGGAAGCGAAAAAGAAGAAACCAAGTGATCTAACGATTGGCGCCCAGGATGACCAAGTCGCCAATGCCACACAGCAATGGAGGAAGCTTGTAGCGCCATGAGTGCAGATGTGTTATTGGAACCGTTGAATGGATATAAGTCACCGTGGCTATTGGACCTCATGAGTTGAGTCTTGCTGCGAAGATCCTTCACAGAGAAACCAGTAGGATCAAACTCAATTGAACAATTTTTGTCTTTAGTGAATTGTCGGACAGAGATAAGGTTCTTAACTAGAGCAGGAGTATGAAGAATATTAGGAAGATGAAATTGAGTGGAAGGAGTGGATAAAGATCGAGAGCCAGTGCCTAGAATTGGAATTAAGGACCCATTGCCGACAATGACATGAGAGGAATTGTGCAATGAAGAAGGAGAATAGGTGGGTAGGTTACCTGTATCGTCGGTCATGTGCGAAGAAGCTCCAGTATCCATATACCAGTAGTTGTTGCCAGGTTGCTGCTGCAGAGACATCGCGTGAAGCGCGTGAAGGAGTCCGTTAGCATCCCATGAAGAGGTTTGAAGTGGTGCTGAAGAAGTAGATGGCTGGACGACCGAGCACACGTGCCCCCGGCTAGACAGTGGCCGTGCTCCGAGCACGCCCTGGCCAGTGGCACCAGTCCACGGTGCACGCCACTGCCCTTGAGACGGCGCGTTCCATGGTGGATAGGATACCATCCACGGGGGCAGGTGCTGTTGCTGATAACGACCTCGACTGCCGCCGTTGCAGCCGCGGCGGCTGCGTCCGCGACCACGATAGCCACGTGTGTGCCCTCCAGAGTTGTTGTTGGTGGTGATGGGAGGGACGGAGTCCTGGGCCTCAGAACGCAGAGAAGATGCGTTGAAACCGGATCCAGAGCCGCCGGCAACCATGCGGTCTTGGGCGACGCCGACTTTTCAGTCTCCTGGGATTGCTCTTCCACCAAAAGATAGTCACGCGCCTGCATAAACGTGGGAAATGTTGGGAGCATAGGCATGATGGATTTGAGGACGTGGAACTTCGGGTTGAGTCCACGGATCAGATGATGCACCAGCACACGTTCTCGAACCGACTGGTCGCAGTCAGCCAGGGTGTCTACGATTGTCTTCAATTTGTGACAGTAAGCGGCGACGGAGAGGTCTCCTTGAACAAGGTTGTGGAGCTCAGACTCGATATGGACTGCGCGAGACGGCTTGTTGGAGCAGAAGACAGAACGAAGTTTCTGCCAGACGTCGAAGGCGGTGGCGTCCTCCTCCATCACCATGTCAGTGAGGCTCGCGTCAATGGTGGCATAGATCCACATGAGAACCTGAAGATTCTCGGTGACCCAGTCGGGATCATCGTGAGCGGGTTCCATTTCTTCGACATGGGAACATAAATGGAACCGCCCAAGGACGATGAGCATGAGATTCTTCCACTTACGATAATTGTTGGACTCCATGGAGAGGGTGTAGGGGATGAAGGCTTTGATGTTGACACTGGAGATAGCCTGAGACAGCGGAGGAGTTGGGACAGATGTGGAGGAGGAGTTGGAGGAGGGAGTGGAGCTGTTGGTCAAGGCAGAGGCAGTGGAGTCGCCGGTGGCGGGTGCAGTTCCGGCGGCGGCAGATGTGTCAGCCATGGCGTCGGCAAGGGGCGTGCGAGAGAATAGGATCTAGACTTGGACTGTTGATACCATGCAAGAGTGAATAATGCTAATGCACAGGTTGTATATCAGGCAAGCCATAAATAGGCAGGAGATATTACAGGAGTGTGGAGAAGGTCTAGCGCTAACAAACTACTCAACAATATCGGATGCAGTTGAAGTGCTGGACGAGAGAATCGGTCTTCCAACACTAACCTTAGGGTTTTGATCTTTGGCGGTGACTCAGCTCGGTTCCCATGTCCAGCAACCCAGAGCCATACCCTTGGCTTTGCCATTGGTGTGTTGTGCTTTGGCGAAGGCGGACCCAAGGGGCCAGGTCTCAGTGGCGACGGTGACCTCGACCTTGTGCTGGGTCAAGGCGGCAGAGGCGCTGGTTTCACACAGTGTCTCAGCGTAGCGTCAGCTGTAAGTTCAAGCTTCATTAAGTTGGTTTTGGTAATAATGACAAATCTAATTATGAGACTAACTTATTTATTGATTATCATATTGCTTAGTCTCATGTGGATGAAAAGGTGAAAATCACAAGAGGTATACATTCAATATCACATTCTTGTATCTTATTGCATCCATCGGATCCAAAATATAGATTGAACTGCACCAAATAGTCTAACTTGAATATGTGCATATATTTTCATTATACATTCTTATATGAACATATTTAGGGGGAGTTCACTCTATGTTTTGAGATTTCATTAGTATTGATTAATGTCATTCTGCCACCTATTAAGAATCTTTACTTTAAAACATATCTCTTGAGTATATATAGCTTGTGTAGTTCATATATACTTATAATCATGTTGACATCTAGTTCTTCCATTATGTGTTAATGGTTGGATGGTTAATGATAACCGGATTAGTAAGTTTGGCTTGAGAAGATTATCTTAGAGTATACAGTTGTTGTGTATATGTTGTATACTCGAAATTCAATTCTATCTCATTATTTGTTGAGATTGTCATAAATTACCCAAAAAAAGATTGTATAATTTAGTCCCTCCATTATGAATTAATGGTGAAGTGTGGTAATTAACGATAATTTGTTTGTGAACTAATATTTTACATGAGTTGGATAAATATGTTAGGTTCAACAAATCAGGATGACTTCATGTGTTCTTGCATGGTCAAAGATCGATATGGTTGACGTGGTCGAGACCTGCGTGGTCGAAACCAACGGGGAGTGTTGGGAAACCTAAGCTTGGGTCTGCAGGCCTTGGCCCATGGTGGGCAACCCATCCTGTAGTTTATGAATAGAGGGTCCTAATGTTTGTACCTTGTACCTTTTGAAGGAGAAAAGCAATAAAGAAAGAAGTCTTCCTCATCTCTTTGTGTTCAATCTATTTGTGTTCTTGCATTATTCTATATTGGATCTATCTTTTGTCTAGGAGGTAATCGCTCGGACTAGACTCGCCAGCGATGGTTCCTCAGCAATATAGATATTTCTTATCTCAACCAACAGATGGCTAGATCAACGCTCGCAATAAAGCATGCACGCGTACATGCTGTAGAGGCATCTCAAAGTTAGTAACCGTGTGTGTGTATGAGAAAATATAGAAAATGGTATATTGTTCATAGCCATTTGGACGGGATCCGCAGGCGCAACCTCCTTCTTTAACTCCGGCGCCACCCCTCCACTTTCTTCTTCAACTCTGGTGCCACCCTCCGCCCTCCTTCACCTCCGACGATGGGTTCATCGCGCTCCCTCGGACATAGAGGAAGGCCGGAGAGGCCGTGGAGGGCGTCGGGCGGCAACGGAGGGTAGTGACGGAGGGAGGCATGGCAATGGAGGGGCACTGAATATTAGGTTACGCGGGGTGGTAGCGGCGGGGGAGGGGGAGATGGCGGCGCGGCTAGGCGGTGAGGTCGCCGCTGGCTGCCGGTGATGGAGGAAAGGGCGGGGGGATGCAGAAAAGGGGTGCAGAGCTGGTCACGCCGGAGAAAAGAGGGGAGGGGAGCAACAGCGGCAATGGGGGAACAGTTGGGGAGCGACGATGGGAGGGAGACCGAGAGAGCGACGGGGAGGGAGGCTAGGGAGCGGTGATGGGAGGCCAGCCGGGGAGCGGCGTTGAGAGGGAGGGGAGTAGGAGCGGCTATCCCGTTGGATTGGTGACCAATGGGATACTGTGCGGTAGTAGCCCTCTATATATATACCTAGAATCCTAGATAGATAGAGTACCCATATATCTTTGCAATTAATCTTGCCAAGCAGTCAAATAATGCATTGCAGAGGATCCAGAAGCTTATGCCCGACTTGGGCAAACGCTGCACCCTGATTAACTTTGGGCTAGTGTTCTAGCATCGCTGTTCGAGCTAGCTGTACCTGCCTTGTTGAGCCAGTGCCCGTCCCATCTTTACCTGTACTCCCTTTTCGCCGAGTTACTTTGCTCGTTCAAGTTCAGGTAGAATTACTGGAAAGAAGCTAGGTACGGTTCAGTTGCATACATACATCCTACAGCTTTCTCTCTTTCTCTTTCTATGATGAACTAGTCAGTGAAAACGATCTATATTATGTATCTGCAGATCTGCATGGCTATATGCCTCCCTACCGAAGCAGCAACACTAGTATTTTAGGGTGGTCGCCTGGTCGGAGAAGCAAACCCGGACAGTATGCCCACCTCCTACGGCGTCACGAAGCTCCCAACGAACCCTCGACGAACACCTCCTACCCCCCCCCCCCCCACACACACACCGAGGCTTAGTGGTGATCATTTGGGCTTTTTTTATTTTTTATGGCTTATGGCTGAAAAACACTGTAGCTAGCTGAAAAAACATTGTAGCTGACAAAGGCTTATTTAGCATAATTAAATTTTTTAAAAAAATTAAAAATATAAAAAATTATGTTAGCCCATTACGTATAATACAAACAAATACGGGAAAAAAGAACCGGCAAAAAAACTCAACAAAAAGCCAAAAGTTCAGAAAAAGACGAAATTTATGAATAGTGAAAAATAAGCCGAAAGCTAAAAGCTGAACCCAAAACGATCACAACCTTAAAAAACCGGTTGTAAATTTTAACCAGGAGTGACCGGTATGATCGAAAATACAAAATTTTTGGAGAATTTTGGGCTGAAATTTTCAAATCAAAATTTAAAATTTAAAAAACGGCAAAAAATATGTTGAAAATATCGTCCGAAAATTTCAAAAAAATTTAGTAAACCTTTTTCTAAATTTGATAAAATTCGTGCAAAACAAAATTTTTAGAGCCGGTTTGAAATTTTATCGGAGGTCAACCGGTAAAACTGAGATACCGTCTGGTAAAAAAATCCCTGCCCTACACCAGCCAAATGGGTGCTGACCAAAATTGCATTGCATCTCTCTATCTTATGTTCCCCAAAGTGCCAAGAAATAACACACACACGCACACCTCTTGCCCATGCTCCATGGAGAGGCCAAAAAAATTCCCAAAGGCTTGAAACGAGCCCAGGAAAGGACGAGAGGAGGGTGAAAAAAAAGAAAAGAAAAAGGAGCAGCAGTTGCTGGGTAATGCAAGAGTGCTCGCCACTTCTGGTTAGTTGCTAACCACTCGTCACTTGCCTATGCTGACTTTTCGAGCAAACAATGGGATTAGACTAATGATTGACGATGTGGCACTGCTCCTTAATTTTCTTAATGAATTATGAAAATTTGTTGGCCCATCTTCCAGAAGGCCATTGCTTCGATAGGGCTAGCTGGTATTTGCTACACGCCATGGAATTAAAATATGGACAATGGGCTCGCTGAACAAACAGATGAAACAGCCTTGAAGCCAAGGGAAAGGGAGGATGTCCTTTAGGGAGGAAAAAAAGAAAGTGATTCTTCATTTCTTTCAATAAGGAAATCTCCGCATAAAATTCAGTGTAAATAGTGTAAGGTAGTGCTCTAACGGGCTTCAAGCCTCTAGCTTTGCGGCTGAAATAACATTATAGTGGCTAAAAGTGCACTGTAATGGTTGTTAGCTTTTTTAGTTATTTAATTTAAAAATAAAAAAATAAAAAAATCGTTATATCTTTACGAACAATACAAAAGAATAAGAGCAAAAAAGAAAAAGGCTAAAAAGGTCGAATTTAAGAAACCGACGACAAGCTGAAACTAAAAACAGAAGCAGACTGAAGCATGGCCTAATTTCCACAGGGATAATACAAAATCCTTGCTTCAAACATTGCACTAGTGACAACCCACATCGCAACAAATTTAAGAGAATTTGGAGCCAAGTTTGTTATAATCTGATATCAATTCTTATATGTAACAACTTCTCAAGATTAGATCAGACGTTGTGAGATATGCCACGAGTGTTTACCATGTCGGTATCCAAAGTAGAAGGAACCGAAACAAGAGCGGTAAAATAACGACCAGAGGAGAGAAAATTTGAGGGAGCCGATCATAAATTCCTTGAGCCGCAGCACGTATGTGCGGTCGGTGTAAACGCGCGCGAATCTGTTGTCTCGGTGCGTACCACGTCAAGAAGGGAACCGGTCTCGCTGCCTCGTTGGCACGAACTTAGGAGACTGACATGCGGGCCCAGAATGCCGACGTCAGCAAGCGCGTCTCGTTTGACACGGCCAAATCATCTGACCTGGCCCCAGCCAGCCTGCGGCATAAAACCATGGAACTCTTCGTCCTCCCTCCGCGAATTTCTCCACCCCTCTTCTTCCTCCTCGCAAAGCGAACCAAAGCCCGAAAAATTCTCCTCCCCTTCCTCCTCCTCCTCCTCCTCCTCCTACTCGTCGTCTTCCTGCTCGCGCTACTCGCCTCGGGACCTGAGTTTCTTTCTTCTACCACCGAGTTGTTTTGTTTAGTGCTAACATTTCCAGAAGTTGCGGGCGGTAGGTGGTGGTGGTGGTGCGGGCTAGTCGAAGAATCCCAATCCACCCAACCACTCCTCCCTAATCCCCATTCCCTTGCCTTCCCCTCTCCCCACGCCGCCAGAGCCCAGCGAGGGCAAGGAGGAGACGAATCTTGATCCCCAAAGGGGAAGGCGCCGCCTTTTCTTGATTTCCTTCCTGTGTGGGGGATTGATTTCCATTCCATTCGATTGGCAAGAAAGAAATGTGCCCGCTGAGGGTGATACTCATCTTCCTCTCCGCCACAATCGCCGGGTTCTTCCTCATCAGGGGCCTTAAGGCCGAGCCCGACTTCCAAGACGACGACGCCGACGACAAGGGCTCGGAATCCCCCAGGGCACCAGTGCCCCTCCGTTCCAAGGTAAGGTTGCTTTCTACTTTCTTATCTTGGCAAATTAGGAGACGAGGCGTCCGCCCCCCCCCCCCCCCCCCCCCCCCCCCAATCCATAGCTTACCTTCCACATTTCTTGCGTCCGGGTCGGGCGGGACCTTGATATACTAACGCTTAATCCTACTGCCGCTGCTAACCGTAGCCCTTAATATGGCGGCCAAGTACCAAAATCCCAGTCCATGTTCTTGCAACACACGACAAAATTAGGTCTTTATTACACCTCCATGAGCTACCCGGTCTATGCATCATTCTGTCCTGCTAATGTACTACTGATATGATCCATCGCTAAGTTTTCCCCTCGTGTGTGCGTACGAGGAATTCAACAGTTTTTTGCACATTCATGACCCTAGTAAAGAGGCATGCTTAATGATGGTTTAGTTCTGACACCTTCATCTCGGTTGCAACTTTGTCATGCTTCCAGACTAATCACAAGCGCGTTGGTTGTTAGTGCATACGGCATGCTATGACTAAGCTACTCTGGCTGTTCTTTTTTTTGCATATATAGGGGAGTACCTCATTAATAACAGGGACACATGCAAAACAAAAAACCAATGGCGATATGTGACTTTGTAGATCGATACACAGCTGCATTTTCACCCACTTTTGTCAGGCTTACACTAATTAGAGCAAATACTTGAGTAGGGCTTGATTGCCTTTTACTAATACACTAGAGCTTGGAGGATTTTCAAAATTTTCATTACAGACTTTAGTACATGAAGGTTGCACAACCGCTCACACCATCCTCAACTCTCACACATTCTATAGCCTATGGATACATCTTGTGGATGTACTTGTCCGAATATATATACAAAGTTTAACTGCGTATACTTATCTGGAATGTTATGCAAGTATGAGCTGATTTAAAGTGTAATGGACTAAGTATTTAAAAAGTTGCAGTATACATGATTAAAAATAGTTAAGTTAGCTACACGTAATGGTGCACAGTCGTAGCTAGTTTAAGATTAAACCATGAAATCACGGTTTTCCATTGCGTACAAATCTGCAACAGAAAGTTCCTCTTCGTATTGATTCTTTAATGAGAATTGGTCTTTGGACTGAAGAAGAATTTTGCATGCAAATGTAGGTTGGATTGGCTATGAAAACAGGATTCTTGACAATGGTGGACATGGCAAGCGGGCGGTACCTCTGGCGGACCCTTGTTTCACCACCGGCAAAATGTGAATCTGAGAAGGCGCAGTGATGAACTTTTGTTATTTATATCATATTTTGTTGATTGTGGGACAGGGAAAAATTGCCACATTCTCTGTGGTGGTTACATGTTGGTGTTGATGTGTAATACGGTGGCAATTGTAACGTGAGGATTATGTTACAGTAAATGTGCAAAATTATTCATGTTTGAGCCTTGTGTTGTATAAAACTATAATTTGGGGGCAATGTTGTCGTAGTATGGACTTTGGACATGAGATTTGGAACTAAAATTTGCATGTTGTGTCTTTCCACTAAATTCATGATTAAAATGTGTGGCTTGAAGCATATGGCAATTGTGTGCGATTAGAATCTGGAAGTTTCTGAAAATTTTGATTGGATTGAGCTTTCTTTTTTTGAATTGATATTTCACTGTAGGTCTGTTCCTTTTCCAAGCAGTGTCTCAAGTAGCTGGTCTTGTGCCAGGCTTTTGATTCTCTTCTTGGGTGTTTGGTATTTGTGGTGCTACTTGTAAAGAAGCAATCTTGTCATGTTGGATTATTGGTGTGTGTTCGTTAGTTTGGTGAAGTGTATCTTGCCATAATGATAATATACATAATTGATCAGTAAATGTTTCCCCCTGGTTAACCATTTCCATTGTTGTAGCATACTGAGTCAACTGAGTGAGTAACCTATATGGATCTGCAAGAAGAGCTAGCAAACGAACAAGCACGCCCTTCGTCCTCGACACCAGCACACGCACAGTACTGTCACTGCAAGCAAGATAGTTACAGGGAAACGGTTCAACGGCCACGGTGAACCTTGGTATCATTACGCATGAGAATGATTACGGAACACTCATCGGTGTTGTTTCTGGTGTCCAGCTTGCTGCCATGCTCACACAATGTCCTTGGCCTCATCTACATTCTGACAGGGCCATTGACATCCTCCAAGTTACTTCAGGGATAGGGTTTGCATGGATTGCGTATAAATTAGGCAAAATCTGAAGCATCGGTCATCTCTTCAGGTAAAATTTTAGGCAGACACTGTCTCTTCAGACAGCGAGAACCGAAGAACAACACATTGCTCCCTCCAAACCACAGGTAGAGCTGGCTCGTTCCTTTCCACAGGCATGCATGGTAGCCTAATTAAAATCTTGAATGCAAACACCTTGCTCCAGAATGCTAAAGCAGCAAGCAGGTTTAGGTTTTTGCCCCATCTTTGGGAGAGAACATACAAAGGAGGCGATTTTGCAAAATTCAGAGTACTGTCAGCTGCTATATATGTTGCTTGTCTTGAGTAGCAAAATATGCAGGACACGATGCCCATGTCATCATAATTCGTAGTTATATATCTTCGGGTGAAGAGCATATCTTGTGTTACATGCTTGCCATGAAAAAAGAAATCCCACTTGCAATTGCAAACTCCCTGTTCCATGAAGACATTTTAAGGATTGTGTTTTAGTTATCTGCTCATAAAAAAAATTAAACTCTGGTTACATGTTTACTCAACGAATTGATCATCCCATAATGTCAACCAACTTGTTTCTTAACATATCCTGTAAAGTGTAAATATATAACCAATGTACAGTGAACCAATCCATTTAAAAGTAGCATGTTGTGAGAGGAAGTTTTGTATAAACTAAAGTTGCATGTTAAAAGAGGACAGGATTATCTAAAGCATAATTTTTCTTTCAAACTTGCTGTGATACATCGCTTCAGGCATCTATCATGACATCTCAGAAAGGACAAAAGCATCTAGGTTGGAAACTAGGAAGTAGGAACTAAATAGTTTATCCTTTAGTGGTACAACTTGGCATAGCTGTGATGAGTTGTTGAAATGGACCGACATTTGACCGACCCAATTAGTAATATTACCTCTTGAAAAGTTGTTTGGATGTTTGATTAGGAATGTGAAAAATGAGCTCTTGGTATGTTCTTCGAAAAAAATGAGCTCTAGGATGTTGCTATCCAAAGTGGTGTTTAAAAATTTTCTGGATCAGACTTATCAACATGTGAAGTGTGGCGACCTGTGAAATTACCAAGAGGTAATAGTACTAGTCAATGGATTATTACTTGTTAAAGCGTTGTTTCGTCAAATAATTAGTCTATCAGAGTGTTGCAGTAAAACAATAATTAAAGAATGTCCATAATATTGCAATACCATTGCTACGCAAGATTAAAGTCTTTAAAAAGGCCACAAGTGTCTGAATATTACATCATTAACAAAAATAGTACTGGTCCAACTAATAATTATACATATGCTAGGAATAATAGATAACATTGTATTATTGTACCCTGAATGTGCTCGAGCTACTAGCAATTTTCTACTTGTCACATATCTCGTATAAGGCGTCCACCTCATACGAATCGTATTCAGGATCAACTCCCTCCCACTTGGTATACTATTCCTTTGGATAGGCGTCCTCCACACCAAGTGGAATCTCGGGTTGGCTAACCTCTAAATAAAGGAGACTAATAACAAGGGTGAGTACAAGGTACTCAGGATGCATTAATAGCAAAGATGTACTTTTATGATCTGAATCAACATCCCAAAGAGCTCAATCTCACCTCATATCATCTCGAAAATAAATATTTTTATGTTGACAAAGAATTTCATATTATTAATTTAAAAATTTACTGCTCACTTGCATAACAAGATAGAACCCTCACTTGGCTCCCGTAACCTCTAGTCGAGGAGACAAACATGAATTTCCACCGGCTAGATCTGTGCCTTGATACTGTGGATCTAACCTTGGCTGCTGGGATCTGACGCTTCTTCCTCTAACTCTCGGTGAGCACACCGACACCATGGCTAGCCTCTCCTTTAGTATACTCTACCCCCCTAGCCATCTCTTCCACTGCTCTAGTGTGATGCATGTGAATGTAAGGTTGCATGTGCGTGTGGTCCTGTGATGGCAAGGATTGAAATGGGATGCGGAGATACCTTGGTTTGATGTGGTCGGGCTCGATTTCAGGTAGAATTGAGGTTCAGTTCTTCCCCGCTGGCGTGCACGTGGCTTTGCTTCTCTCCTCCTCCTAGTTCCACTCTTCCTCTTCACTGGTTTCTTCCTCTCCTGGGTCTGCCGTCTTCCTCTAGGCCGATCGTTGTTGTTCACTCCATTCCCTCTTCTTCTCTGCAAAGGGTTGGGGATTTGGGGAAGATAGGGATGGATCTGGCGGTAAGGTTGCTTGCTTTGGTTAGGGCAGTGGCTATGGGTGGACGCAGGAATCTCTCTCCCTCGGTTGGTCTCTCGCTCGGTCTTATCCCCTTTCACATGTGTGTCGTGTGAGCTATGCCTTGGGAGATTCTTACCGCAACAGTGTAGGGTGGGTTCTGGTACTTTAGTGAATCCTCTTTTTACTGGGTTTGCTACTAGTGAAAAAGGAATTCAGAAATAATTTAGGTTTGTTTTTAATGACGAATAATGAAACCATATAGCTGCGATAGGTGCCGACTAACCCCGAATGGTTTGGTATCTCAATGAGCGAATTGCCTATTTTTATTATTCTAGCGACAGTTTTGACGAAAACTTTGCTTTCGTTTATATAGTTTGTTCGATCTTTTTCGGTATCTTGTTATTGGTTCTTGTTACAAGTATTAAATATCGATTACTTCAGCTCGTGCCCAATTTGAAGGTTCCAAAGAATGTTAATTGCAACTGTATATGTACTATGCTCAATTGTATATATGGACATGACTATATAGTATTAATGAAAATGACGTATGTAGGAATTATATGAATTTGTAATGTATGAGTTTGGTGACCTAATCCTGAGAAATGTTATTTGTAGTTGCATCTTCTTTATTTAATTGTCATTTTGCTTTGACTGAGTTGTTGTACATTTTTAAAAGATTGAAATGGGTCTGTAAGTTCTTCGTTAATTATGTAGTTAATTTTGTGTTTAAATCTCGATGTTAGCAACTAAGGCTATTTAAGGACACGGGGTGTTTCATGAAGGATGTTTCATCTTCTTCACCTTTTCTTTTGTTTATCAACGACTTCGCTTTCAGTGGTTATTAAATTGATATTCTACTTTGCAAATCTGTTTATTTCCGTTCTAATGAGGCTGCAGGTTTCTGTATTTTGTTTGGTAATTATTTTTTCTAGGACCGTATGCTTGTTTTATCTTATAAGTATGCAGATTGAGCAAACATTACTTGTTGATTTGTTTTCTACCTGAGGAGCACAATCTATTCATTGGGTTGATGAGTATGACAGCTGAGCACCCACTGTTGATATGGAAATTTCTTCTAAGATCTAGTAAAAGAAACCTCTAAAGGAAACATTGAGCTCATGATAACTACAAAAGGATTGCACACTTCAGATTTTAGTCAAACTTATTCAAATTGCAACTCAAACATCAGAGAAGAAAATAAACAGATGTAGCTTTGTTTCAGTGATGGCAGATCGCATGGAAGAGTTTCAGTGCTGGCATAGCTAGTGCGGAATTCATTGTTTGAACAATGACTTTATGCAAGTGTAATAGGAGCTTCTTTTTGTTAGTGGCTAGCACAGCATCCCAAAGTGGGAACCAGGACAAGACAGTGAGAACAACTAGATAGAAACAGCTGTTATTATGCAACTCAACTTCTCAACCATCATTTGCTCAATAGAACGCATCTGAATGTTGCACACTTTGCATTAACAATTATTGCCTCAAATACAAAAAAAAACATAGTTGCTAAAAAGAACACACGCATGTAGAACAGAATCATTAGAGCTGAAAAGCCAATGAATTTGAGGAACAGAAGGTAAATTCTTGAGACATCCAAAGCTACTCTTGCTGCCGCTGCTGATCATCTCCATGCCAGGCCCAGACTATGTCCTTCAGCGCTGGCCGGATGTCCTCCAATAACTTCCGGTACTCCAGTGGATCACCGCTGGTTTGTTTCATCTCCATGAGATGGTGAAAAGGCGTGATCTCAAAGATCTCTGTGTCAAACTGAACAACACCATTCCTTCCTTCTTTCCTCGCCTGCATCTTGATCACACCACTATCCTTCTTCCTAACCCTGAGATTAAGTGCCTTGGCGACATCTTCCAGCTTGGAGATGATGGCTGAGGCAGGCTTATCTGAAGTGAACCTTGTCTCCTTCCTGCACCCCTTGTCGATGAATAGGCCAGAGAGGTCAAACCCCATGGAGAAAGAGATGATTTCAAAGGCGTTCAAGTTTGTTACGGTCAGGGGCTTCACATCTTCATGAGCATTCTTCTTGCGCCTCACATTCAGTGTTGGAGCAGCCTTTGTGGTGGCATTCTCACTGGGAATTCCCTCCTTTACTGGACCTTTTCGGAACCAGGTCGACCCTTTTATCTTCTGGATCGATACCCTAGTGCTTGGATTGGGGTCCAGGATCTTGTACAACAGCTTCTGGAGTTTGTGTGAAAACCAACTGGGGCACCTGAAATCGCCTCTCTCTATCTTCCGATACATCTCCATCAAGTTGGGACCTTGGAAAGGGAGGTAACCGGCAACAAGAACAAACAGGATGACACCACAGGACCAGATATCTGATTTTGCACCGTCATAGCCACTCTTGCTGATCACCTCTGGAGCTACATACGCGGGTGTTCCACAGGTGGTGTGGAGCAGGCCGTCTTGCCTCTTTGAATCTGAAAGTGCACTCAGTCCGAAATCCGAGACCTTCAGGTTCTCATTCTCATCCAAGAGCAGGTTCTCGGGCTTCAGGTCCCGGTGATAGACGCCTTGGCTGTGGCAGTAATCCACTGCACTGATGAGCTGCTGGAAGTACTTATGTGCAGCATCCTCTGTGAGCTTGCCACCCTTGGCAACCTTGTCAAAGAGCTCGCCACCTTTCACATACTCCATGACGAAGTAGATCTTGTTCCGCGTCGCCATGACCTCGTGAAGCTGAACAATGTTCTTATGCGCCACCAACCGCATGGTTGTGATCTCACGCCTGATCTGCTCCGAAAGCCCAACTTTCAGCACATTCTCCTTGTCCATCATCTTTATGGCGACGCTCCGATTTGACTCAAGGTTCCTCGCGTAGTGCACCTTGCCAAATGTTCCTTTCCCTAGCAATCTTCCCAACTCATACCGCCCCATTACAATCTTCCCTCTGCTCTCCATGTCTTCAACAATGCAAATCACAGCCTATATTGTGGCTATCATTCAAATGGATTGCAACGCTTCAGCCATCCTCCCCAAGGTCATGATCCAGGACAGTGAACAGTACTCTTATGGCTTCGTCATGACGGAGTCTAAATGGCGTAGGATCGATGCAGGTAAGGTGGCTGCTCACATCAAGAGTTGACCAAGTCAGCCCTCGCAGAGCAGCGATCTCCTTTATCTCACAGGAGATATTTCTTCTATGCAACCACATCTTTCAGCATTCCCTGAGGTTTTGAGTTATTCTTTTGAACGGAGTTCTGTGCAAAGAAGAAAAGAAACAGTCAGATTCAGCAATTTAAGATTTAAAAATATGCGATAAAAGATACTCCACTTGTATGAATTATTCGACAAAATAACAGAAAGATTCTACAACTAGGGAACATAGATGAATGGTGAATAAATCGCACTTGTGCATATAATCTTTAGAAGAAAGAATCTGAGCAAACTACAGTAATCTATAAGGCAGGAAAAGATAGATGGGACAAAATTGAGAGAAAAATGAAAAAACTACTGTATTAATGCAGATAACCATTGCTAGATCTTTAGCCCTTGGAAAGAATCTTATTTATTTCTAACAAATTAGAGATTGGGAAAACACGACACCACTAACCAACAATTAAAGAAAACTCACGGGAAGGACAAAGCAGCACATCACAAGATAAGGATTTCCGTATAAACCAGAGAAAGGGTCTGCAACCAATGATTCCACATGTAGCACCATTCCTTCCGAGGAAACTCAACCTTGGATTCAGGTGACCATGAGAGAGAGAGAGAGAGAGAGAGAGAGAGAGAGAGAAGGCGATATGTAGGGGATAGTAATCCGAAGAAAAATTGCGCCTTTTCCAAATCCAAGCACTAATACCACAGGAAACGTGGCAAATTTCCAAATCTAACCACATGGCAAACACAGGATTGGGAGGATGTACCGCTGGATTAAACTGAAAGCAGCGTAAACGAAGAAAAGCTGCAGAATTTTGCGCATCTATGCAAATTAACAGAGACCAAAATTTTCCCTTCCCCTTCTCCAATCAACGTGGCCATACCAGTAGGCAAAAGAAAAAAAACTGAAGAAGATTCGCGGACAACATATACTCCTAGTAATCAAGAACAGATTCCTAGTAATCAAGAACAGATTCATTCCTCCATAAACGGATTGACGACATCCATTGACGGTTGGCGTTGAGGGTGAAAGTAGAATGGAGAGGGAAACTGCATACCTTCCGGCGCCGGGAAGAGGGAAGCTAGGAGGAATTTGTGTTCCTTTCGGTTTTGGAGGTTGGTGGTGTCTTGAGGTAAGGTTACGGAGGGGACGAGACTTGAGAGGGCTCTTCTTCCTCTTAATAAAGCAGAGAAGAGAAGAGGAGCAGAGCACCAGCGAACAAGATTACAAGAACAACTCAACATGATTAGATTTGACCATAATGACCCTGGGAACTGCCAACGTTTCCTGGGCACCGCATCGCAAGAGGGCATATTCTTGCCTGACTAGAAGTTTTGCTGTATAATGGTGATACACCCTGGCTTGTATAACAACCTAATCGGACATTGACACGTAGTATGAATACTGTAGCACAGAAAACTAAAAAAACATGGCGTGGTGGTTACGGAGGAGGGGGAGGCTAAGGGACGGCTCCGGCGGCTTGGCCCCCGGCAGAGGAGCCGGTGTAGGGCCTTAGGCTCCGACGTTGCCGACACCGACAATGCCTGTTGTTTCCGTGGCAGGAGGAGATCCCGCCACCTCCTCGCCGGAATGTTGGGCTCCTTGACAACAGCCTTTGCCATGGCCACGACTTTTGTTGGCACCTCCGCCCATGGAGTCCTTGGCTGCGGCGCAGGTGCCGGTGCCAGCGAAGGCAACGTCGCGACCCCCACCCCCTCTGTCGACACGGTCGAGGGCGGTGCGGAGATGTGGAGTGGGACTAGCTTCCCCTGAAGAAGAGCTCGTTAGCTAGGAGAATGGACACTGCAGAGCACCCGACTAGTAGGGACTCGAAGTCGACGTTGGGCTCCCGCCCACGCAAGCGCCTGCCGCCGCCTGCCTCCCCCTCCACCGCCGGCATCGTCGAGGCTAAACGACACCCATGGGTTCTTGGCTGATGTTTGCATGCGCATGGTGGTGCTTGCAGATGCAGTGGTGTTCCAGTCGTTGCTGTACGAGGTGGCTAGTAGGACAATTAACCCGGTAAGCGGCGTGGTGAGGCTGCTCTGGGCGGGGAGTTGGCACCTCTGCCAGGCAACAGTTGAGAATGTGTTTCGTGGTGGCATATCGGCCCACTGCCAGAGCTCGAGGGCAGCTTTCCAGCGAACAACACGGAGGCGGCTGTGACCTTTTTGCCTCCTCGACGAGGCGGGCCGTGGGGGTGCTCCATGTTCTTGATGGCGAAGCGGATGACGACGAGGAAGCTCGGGATGTCGGACGCCGCGGCCCAGGGCCAGGAGCTGTCGTGCTATCTTGGGCTGTGGTTTAGACGTTCAGTCCTGGGTCCCTGTCGGCGGTGAGGGAGTGGCAAGCGAGGCGGGCCGGCACTCCTTCGATGAACTCCGAGGGGTCTGTGACGACGAGCAGTGGCGAGAGGGAGCCTGAGCTATTGAATCTTTTTTTTTGTCTAAGCTAGTGTTCATGCCATGTGTCGTCGTCTGGTTGGCTTGTTACACAAGTCGGGTTGTATCACTGTTATAAAGCAAAATTTCTCCTTGCTTGATACAACACATCATCATTTTCTTTGGAAAAAACTAAGGGCCACACATCATCATTTTCTTTGGAACAAACTAAGGGCTTGTTTATATTGGCTTTTGCTGATGGTTTTTTACTGCAGCTGATGAATAGTAGTGTTGATAAATAGCCGTAGCTGATAGAAGTGGCTGATGGAAGCGACTGATGAATAATAGTGCATTATGTAAGAAAGACGGTGCAACGAAATGCACTACAATATTCAGACCGCCATACGACTTATGTAATTATGATATAATAAAATATAAAGTGTGTTATAATATATGAAAGCGAAAAATAGTAGTTGATGAATAGTATCGGCTGACAGAAACAGTTTATAGAAGCTGAGGCATTGAACATGCCCTAAATTTACGTGTGCTAGTATAGCACATCTGGGTTGTTTCTTTTTAGCTGTGGTTAATGGTTTTTGATAACATTTGTACACACAAATCGAATACCAATAAACTGCTTCAAAACGGCAACAAAGAAGTCATTGTTTGTTTATTCAGAGAAAGATATAAGCTATAAGTTGAAGAGAACTGAGCCGATGTCATCTCAGTATCTCACCGTGCTGCGTAATTATCTTTCTAAATCCTAATTAGACTCACCAGATGAAAGTGTTATATGTAATTGAACAGCTCTGCATAGTGATATCGCACAGCAAGAAATAGTAACCAGCTAATTATTACGATGCAGCATATACTTGTATGCTCTTGATCTGTTGCCAATGGATTGCTGCGACTGTGAATGACAATTGTGGCAGCTGTTGAGGTACTAATTTCCATGTGATGGTGTGATTCTGGTTAAGGTTAGCTTAAAATTAATGGTTCGTCGATCTCATCCTCGATCTGCTTTATAATTTGAGCAAAGTTTAAGGCTTTCCTTTAAGGTTATCTATATTTTTAGTATTTAACACCTCAGTCCCCTCGTATCGTAGGTTAGTACTAATTCACTAATAGCTATATGGAATGTGTTGCAGAGTAAATCAAACTCAAACTTCGTGCGCACGTAATACAAGTGGAGATGTTACCAACCGATGACAGTCCAATCGGTAAGAATCCAACTTTCTTTTGGAATAGTGAATACTAGGATACAAATTCCATCACGACTTTGCATCAGTAGCTAGCCATCTTTGCTTCGACACATGCAAGGTTGATTTATTTGACCTCCCTAGTTCTTCTAATCCATGGAAATTCATAATGGTACAAATTTGACTATGACATATTTATATTAGCTTCTGTTTAAAAAAACCAAGGTTAATACGAATATCTGGATTTTCGAAGCGGCTTTTCTACTTTTCTCGATCGCTACCGTCTCCTTCGAGAATAAAGCAGGGGGTCACAGGTGCATCACCCACCTACTCCTCTTGCTCCCGTCACGCACACATATTTCTTCTTCACTTTTTGCACCGTTTGCTCCTTCTTTTAAAAGTCACTCCTTTTAATCATCACTATTCATTTTTAGTTAAAAATTATTTGACAGAGTTAAAAGTTATTGGTAAAAATCAATACGAACCCATTTAGAAAGAGAGGAAAAGGAAAATACAAATGGATAAATTTTGGCACTGAATAATAGAGACATGGGATGGATGTACTCGTCACAATATCATCGTAGCCGTGGCGCCACATGCAGCACCAACCATCCCCATTCCTTTCAAACAAAAAAAAAAATCAAGAAAACATCAACTGCCTTATATCTCATCTAGTCTGTCTGATATAAAGCGAGCGGTTCCATATATAATTCAATGGTGACATCTTACAGATAGGTCAGTGACGTGGCAAAGATTGAGAAACACGTGGTCCTTGGCTATACACATGATTTTGATATCAACCACTAATTTATCACATAAGAAAAGAACAATATCAGCAAAACAATGAGAAGCATGAAAAAAAAACTCAAGAAATTACTTAGATGTTCCACGTTGAAAAGGGGCCAAAACTTTTTGGAAAACTGAAAATTTGCATGATAACTGCATAAAATGAAACCGAAATGTACAGAGAAAATGAAAAAAAAAGAGAGAAAAGATTTATTGTTGCTTGAGTACTGGTAGACACGATGAGTAGTAACTACTATTTTCATCTTGTACCTGTAAAAACAATGAGAATTTCATGAGAACTGCGTCTTACTCCTATCCAACCCAAAAAAATCGTAAACGAACTTGAACTAGCGTTTCACCTAAACTAGTTTTTTTTTTAAAAAAAAAAACGTCCTTAACTTCTGCTACTGATATTGCTCTTCCTGATGCTTATGGTTGAGTTCTAAACTTGATTTCAGTAGCAGGTCGAATCTTGCCTAGAGTTGTGGCTCGATTCATTCGCCGGTTGCATGTGGTGTATTGCCGGAGCACAATACATAGCACCTAATTAATCTGGCCCAAATTCCCAGCTTCATTCATCCCGGCCCTAGGTAGCCCTTTTGAACTTACTTGAGGTTTAATCGAACAAGAAATCATTATTTGGAGAATTAACTTCAAATGAATTCCCGTGTTCATTCGTTCGTTCACAAGATGACCTTGCATTTCAAGAGCAACCTACAATATTGAGGTCCTACTTGGAAGAATCGTTGGTTTTTTTTTTCTCTCCTCCAAAATTACCATCATAATTAAACGTTTTAAATACGCTTGAGTGCCGCATTTCTGTTATTCTTTGCTCCCTATGTTATTTCTTCAATAACGTTATTGATTTTTCGTGGTCTCCGAAGTATGAACGTGGCCATTACTTTTAATAACTACGGCCAATGTAGAGTTTTACATCGACCTACAATTGTTAGGAAATTTGACCATATGGGTTCTGATTTCTAAAGCGTCATTTATCAAAAAACAATTTCTTGGAAGCGATGTATAGCCTGTTGTAAAAACTGTAGTGAATTACGCCTCGCTCATTTCAGCTTGAGCTTCTGACTTATTTTTTACTATTCATAAATTTCATCTTTTATTGAACTTTCGGTTTTTTTGAGCTTTTTTGCCGGTTCTTCTTTTTCCCGTATTTGTTTGCATTATACGTGATGAGCTAATTAACATGTTTTTCTATTTTTAGTTTTTTTAAAATTTAATTATACCAAATAATCCACCATCAGCTATAGTACAAAATAAACCAGTTACAATAAAAATTTAACCACAAACCAGACTTATTCAATCCAAATAAGCACAGCCTAATCAAAACTCTTATCTAGTTCCCAGATTTTTCTAGTAGCCTCAAAGCAAGCAGTGCCACCAGAGGAAAGGAGATGAGAGGTGCACGAGGGCCCAGCTGCGATGAATCATCTGGACGTGGATGCGGACGGTGGCGGGCAACGTCGCAATAATGCCACTACCAACAACATGTTTTTTTTTTTTGTTGTTGATTGGGTTCCAAAGAGAATGTTTTCCTTGGGGTCATTCTCGATGGGTCACTGCCACGTCCTCATATTCTGGCACGATATAATCCTCTCGTTTTTGATATCTCCATGCATCTTGCTCACTGATGACTCGGATGCTCATCGCCACGGGATGAGAAATATAGGTTGCCTTTGATTGTGTTTAGACTTTAGCTTTGACTTTCATTGCTATAGTAAGGTCTCTAGTTTAATAAATCGTATGTGAGTATTTTTTTTCTATATTTGTCTCTTATGAACAGATAAAATTTAAAAACTATAGATCAAAACTCAAGACTGCATTTCAGAAGAATAATTGATCCGATCCATCGACAGGTTGCAGTGCACAGAACGATGGGCAAGTGTAATTAGTATGAGAGAGAGAGAGACGACTATCTGGCCCTGATCAACTCGGCTTCGGCTTCTGGCTTATTTTTCACTATTCATAAGTTTCGTCTTTTTCTGAACTTTTGGCTTTTTTGTTGAGCTTTTTTGCCGGTTCTTTTTTCCCGTATTTGTTTGTATTATATGTAATGGGCTAACATATATTTTTTATTTTTAAATTTTTTTAAATTTAATTATGCTAAATAAGTCTCTGTCAGCTACAGTGTTTTTTTTCAGCCAGCTACAGTGTTTTCATCCATAAGCCACGAGATTTTCAGCCGAACCGATCATTTCACGTTTCATAGTAACAATCTTCACAGTCGTACCTCACCCACGACACACAGTAGGACTAGGACCTTGAGTGCGCGCATTCACGAAAGAACGCAAGTACGGACAACGAAAGCTCACTAGAGTAGAAGTGCAATAATGCAAGTGTTTTAGGAGTAAACAAAAGCCATCACTGATTAAAACGTATCTTAAATTCTACGGACAAGCTTGATTACGATTAAGAAATGTCGACAGATCGCCTTTTAGGCCGTGTAGCAACCAACCTAGCTAAAAAATTATGCATGCAGCTACAAGAAAACGAGAACATAAAAAATCAAGGGGAAAGCGACATGCATTTCATCTCCTAGCCAGCTGCTAGGAGAATATTTGTTGGCGCAATTAACGCGCTGATTAACTAGTCTGCTTTCAGTTTCGTTTTTCACGGCTATCCGCCGGTTGTTTGGGCTAGAATTATTTCTAGTCATGTCTATTCAAACAGTAACAGTAATACAGAGCTAGCTCTAAACATATTATTTCATATTTTAATAGAAGAGAGAGAAAAGCTAGCTCTTGATCAAGAGCTAGTCTCAACAACTCTTAATTAAGAGAGAGAAAAGTTAATATCATTGGAGAAATTATCTTAGAGCTAGTAACTAACTCATACCATTGTTCATGCTCTTAGTATATATATTCAGGGGATCAACAGCCCAGGGCTGCAGCAACGTACACGGAATGTGATACACGTGGCTCGGTCGTCTCAGCTCGAAGAATCGTTAAAGCGCGCGCGTTTTTCTTTTGTTTTCTACCCGGCCGGGCATTGCTCACGAGCAAACCATCCGTGCGTGCATGTGCGCGAATTTGCTACTCCTTCTGTACACAAAAACAAACCGCTTTTGAAATATGTGTAGTTAAATTTTATAAATTTTGGTTTTAATATCTTTTTAAATTAGATATATTAAAATCATATGTGTAGATTTATCTTAAAAAATTGTTTTTATAATATCATAATTTTATTAGATTCTATAAATATGTGTTAAAATAATAATTAATGATCAAAGTTGTATTTAGAGAGAAAGGTCCAAAACAACTGGTTTTTATGGACCAGAGAGAGTAATTAACAACGCGCGCCCGATTGGCGTGGTTGGAAAGCGCTTTCCCGTCAACCTGGTCGAGACGGGATGAGTTGAGCGGCCGTAGCAGTGGTATTCCGGTTCCGATCCATCACGATGGGGTCCACCACGTATATCTCTACTAATATGCCTCATCCCCGTCTCCCCACGCCATATCCTATGGAAGAGAGAAGAACACATCAATCCGCATGTACAAAGAACGACATTAATACGAACAAATATGAACATAGATGCGAGCAGAATTACGAACATAAAAACTAGTGCAAGTGCTAATAAAAATATGAACGTAAGTACAAATAGAATAGAAGATTACAAAGAAGAGTACATTGTTCAACATAGTCCAACAAAAACAACTCAAACACATAAAGGGGTGCATTACAACACATTATATCATATTACAAAAATACAAGTGCACGTCGAAATGACTACGGCGTGGTCGACGACGAGGTCATTTCTCAGCAAGCTCATATGTATGATCCTTCACCACCATTATCTAAAAATTCATTGTCACGTCCTTGAACCTCTATGCACAGACCTTGTTAGGACAAGATTCATTGACACACTTCACCACGTAAGAGTCTGGGTTTGACATGCACATCTGATATGTTCGGCTGATATTGACAACGTATCTAGCAATAGTTTGCTGCATAGTACTCTTATTAGGGAAGCATTGCCCTACAAGCAGAGTGTCTTTATCGAACCCCTACTCTCCCTCGTCTTCCTATAGCAAAACAGGGTGGCCGTTGTAGCATCATCCAATTTAGAGGACATATAGTCAACATCAGTGGACACGATACCATTGACTACATCGCCCCCAACATCGTCTTCACTTCCCTCCTCCCCCACTACTATCTATTCCACACCCCCCTCCTTATCACTTTCGATTCCGTCCTCTAGGACCCCTAAATATTTGCGGTAGTCAATACGGACTGCTCACCGTCTCCCTACACCTTCATTTGGCGCAAAATTTTTAGCACGCCTCCTTGCCTCTCCGTCATCTCGAACAACAACAAGTTTCACTTCAGCACCACCATCCCGCCGACAACAATTTCTACTTCACCACCACAGTCGAACCATGACACTTTCACATCGCCACTCCCACCAAAACCACCCCTGCCTGATGATTCCGTCCTCTCTATAAATTACACATACACCATCGACGTCCTATATATCGCTGTACTAGGATTGCACACAATCTCCATGTAATGGCCCCATGAGGCACTGCCTGTCACCTTCACAAGCTCCTATAAAAACTCTCCTACAACTCCGACCACTATGGCATACACCGTCTCGATCACAAGTTTCTTTTTGGCTACCTCCCTATCAAACGCGCTTTGTACACATCTTTTGAGCTTGAGGAAACCCATGCCCTTCAAGCCCGACGCCTGGATCACTATATTTTTTACAAATTTGTTAGGTCCACCCCATATGGCCCATCATGTACGAGACCATCTCTGGAGAACACAAACAAATCTTGCATATCCGACGTTAGGTACCTAACACCAATGCACACAAATTCACCTTAGTTCTGACAATGTACAATGATGCCACCTTCAGATAGTACATATTGCATCAATTATTGCTACCTACTTTCGTTGTCTATTGGTCTCATCAAAAAATAACACAGATAGTAACTAGTCTCATGCCAACAAAATCCTATGGAATATCTTTCGACATATTAACTCACAAGCACATTATTATACCTGTAATAAAGCAATAAATTACTATGCTTTGTTTTTATTAACTCTATGTAAATATTAGTCACTATATATATCATCTACCGTATATGTCATCCACTACCACTAATATTAGTACTTGGTAGCTACACTGTCATGGCAACAAAACACGCCTTTTCCCTCATCTAACTCTAAATAAGATGTCGATGATTGAGTCACCGATCTTATGAAATAATATAAGATAGATAGTTGAAATCCTTGGAAGATAATGGGATGCTCTTTATTACTATGAATTGATTACAGGATGCCCTTACAAAAGCCTGAAAACTTACAGGATGTCTTTACAAAAGCCTAAAAACTAGTCCTAGTATCTATATTCTTCCCACTAGGAGAATATGACTTACTTAATCTACTTGACTCTGAATGGTCGAATTGCACTAACTTGAATCTTCTTGAATTACTTTGATTCGGATGTTTTCCATTGTCCTTCTGTCTTCTCTCATCACCCCTTAAATAGCATTGAAGGGGCGCCAATTATCCGCGAGGGAAGAAGTATTATATATGGAACCAGCGCGTTCGATTGGGAGATGGTTATTGTCAAAGAGAGGACATCTGACCATCGGTTGTTGTTAGCGGGAGACTATCGTGCGAAATAACTGCATGGCAGTTATTGTCAGAGACCTAGGGCTGAAACGTCGTGCTATTTCGAGTGGATAAGGCACATGTTCTATCCACCTCACGGGAGAGATTAGCTGGGAGCAGACCCAGATACTAGCTCATAGGTTCTCCGAGTGGTCATTCGGTAGGGCAATATGCACAATGCTTCTCCGATTAGGATACTCAAGGAGCAGCCTCTAGAGGCTTACAACCACAGGGGTCTATTGGCTTTAATTAAATATTAAAGCCGTAATTAGGAATTTATTCAATCCTCATCATAAACAATGTCAATCACATAATATCGAGACTAAGACGTTATTACCATAACTAATTAACCTATGTCATCCACATGAACTAAGCATGGTTAACTACCAATTTCTACACTATCAAATCATCATTATGGTAATCATATATTAACAAAAATATTTGCATGCAAATGAGACTTACCTTTTTTTGAAGTTCTCAAGCCGATCTATACTTTTTAGAACCAGCAAATATTCTAAATTTAAAATAAAACCACATTAAAAAGTGAATTGAAATCCTATTTCTTCACACTCTCTTCTCCCTCTCTGCTGTTTTTGGTGGAGCTTTGGCTGACGCACGCAGAATGAGCACGATCGTGGCGGGGGGGGGGGGGGGGGGGGGAGCGACGACCGCAGGCGTGAGATTCCTGCCACGCCCAACTGTCGTGGCACGTGCCAACCTCCAGCGCTTGGTGGGCGCAACAGTCGCTGAGGATAGGTGGGAATGAAGTCAGGCATGCAGGCATATCTTTTACTCCCCGCAGGCTCTCCTATCTTCTTCGAGGAGTTGCTCGTGCCGCTTCCTACAGCTCTCATTCTCATTGTCTCCTGTTCTCTACTCTATGTTTCATTTTGTCCCATCTGACAACTCTGGTAGGCCCATACCAGTGAAGGTCCCAGTCCTCATTCGTTATCTAGCCTTCCCATGTCCACCTGGCTTTTCTTTGGCAAAGACGATCAACTTAGTAGTGTTCGATAAAGGTAGAATGAAAATCTCGATACATGACTCACTAGCGGATACAAGTGGTACTCGTAGATCCAGCCTTGGTTGCCCCTGTGGGTTATTCAGATCTTGGCCTGCATACTACAATGGAACCATACAATTGGAGGTGCATGTCCATCACGGATTGCCCATTCATGATGGGACTCAGGGAAGTCGCCCACATGCTTGTACGGTGGGGAAGGCCCATAAGTTGGTCTCTTTCCCCTACTCGGTGCGGAAGGTCTATCCACTGATCTCTTTCCTTTGTCTTTGCTGCTACTCCCAGTTATGGGAAATGTCCAATGGGTAAACATCTCGGGGGTCTATTGGCTTTAATTAAATATTAAAGCCGTAATTAGGAATTTATTCAATCCTCATCATAAACAATGTCAATCACATAATATCGAGACTAAGACGTTATTACCACAACTAATTAACCTATGTCATCCACATGAACTAAGCATGGTTAACTACCAATTTCTACACTATCAAATCATCATTATGGTAATCATATATTAACAAAAATATTTGCATGCAAATGAGACTTACCTTTTTTTTTAAGTTCTCAAGCCGATCTATACTTTTCAGAACCAGCAAATATTCTAAATTTAAATAAAACAACATCAAAAAGTGAATTGAAATCCTATTTCCTCGCACTCTCTTCTCCCTCTCTGCTGTTTTTGGTGGAGCTTCGGCCGACGTACGCAGAATTTGCACGATCGTGGCGGCGTGGGGAGGGGAGCGACGACCGCAGGCGTGAGATTCCTGCCACGCCCAACTGCCGTGGTCCTCCAATGCTCATGTGCCGCGGTGGGTGGGTGGACCTTCCCGCTAGCGGCGCTCGTCACTGGCCTTCCGTGCTTGATGATGATCCTATGGTGCCTCTAATCTATCATGATTAGATGGCATCGGAGATGACACATGTCGCCTCTTTAATCATGCTATATTTGGGAAGGGATTATTTTTTATAATTTCTTACCCCACGGGACTAGGTTCTAAAACAACGTGAACCTACGTCAAAGTTCCTCACTCATCCCTTGTCGCATGTGCTGTCAGAAATTACGCGCTGGCTGAGGAGACAGCGCACACGCGTCTAATGGCGGTCCCCTGCATGTGTGTATGTGGTATATACCATTCTTCTCCGTATCAATCAATCAATTTACAGATGTCCTTTCTTTAGAACTAAATTAACAGATGTCCTTTTTTTAGAACTAAATTTACAGATGTCTTAGAGAACGGAAAGTGAGACGTCGTTGATTACATCCAGATAGCAGATACCACCAAAAGCATCTCCAATTAATCTCCAAACATGCATTGTTGGCTTCTAGCTACAGAGTGTGGATTAAACTAGACTAATCTTGTTCTTTTCGGCTTTTAAAAGCGACTTTTGATTTTTACTACAGTATCTAACTTTCAAACGAAGTATTTTTTCAAGACAATGTCTACAAGTTAATTGCAGTACACGTTAAAATCCCAACATCTGTATCAACCAAAATCGTAAACGGGTATTTTTCTCTCCATAATCTCGATAGCAAATAACTAAAATTTAAAAATTTCAGTCATAAATCATAAGTCGCATTCATATCTCACAGGCCCTAAACTTAATTGAGACCAAATACTCGATCGTACATTAGTTTTCATATGTACTCGCTTCTGCAGTAAAAGTACTTTGTTTTGAGACGTGTGTGGTCAAATTTTCTAGCAAAACGCACACCAACCGACGTACATCTAGTAGTTGGTAAAGCACAGCGCGCGCGGAAGCCAGCGGCGGGGCGTTCAGGGATGTTTGATACATCTCCTATTTCTAGTTTTTTATTTAAATTCTTATGGAGATGTATCAGATACGTAGTTTTCCAAAATAATTTGATTTTGCTTATCGCCGGGAGCTGTCTCAAAGATGATTAATGGTGCCCAAAAAACTCCAGCATGTCATGTGAGTCATGCATGCATGTGGACTCTAAGAACCCATGCAGCATCCAAATCAATTAGCTGTTGTAACCTAACAAGATGGATCGAAATGCGTACGTGTTTCTGGATCATCTCCGTCCGATCGAGAGGCAAAGCAGAGTACTCCCTTCGTGTCAAAACGGAAGTTAAGGTGATATAGGTAGGGAGTATTTTCTATCTGAGCGAGCGATCGTCTCGGAGGATCATGTTAGATATTTGTATTTAACCATTGACCACGGTAGATGTACAGTAAATCGATCGTGACTACAGTAAATCAATCACATCTGAATAGTTCCGGTTCATAAATTAAAAAAAGATGGTCACTTCATCGGTCTAGCTTTGTCGGCCATATGGCCGTCTTCATCGGCGCCGGTGGCGGGTGCCCCGCTGGTTCAGCTTGAGCCGCCATTCCAACCATTGCCACGGGTGTCCTTGTGATCAGGAAAAAGGAAGTTATCTAAGGAACTTTGCGATCCAGGCGATCAACGCAGCCGAGTTTGTCGACAGTTTTCCCTTCTTTTTTTCTTTTCGCAATAGCTAGCGTCCTAGCGATACGCATGCATCAATCAAGAGAAGTTGATTCTGTGATATCCAGCCTCAAATCGATTGGAATTTAAGTTCAATTATTCAGAACGAAATGGAAGAAGGGAATGGTAAGCTAGGCTCTGAGCTACCAACTACTTCGGCGGAGCCTTTGGTTTTGGTTTTTTACTTTTTACTACTTCAACTCGGTATGTTTTTTTGTCGAAATCTATTAAGAGATTGTAATACCCACTATATTGATTTTAGCTAAGGGGAAATTGAATATATAGGACCAAGTTGAGGCTGATTTAGCAAAACAGGACCAAGTTATTTGCACTTGAAAATATAGGACCGAGTTGGGCACATGCTTGAAAATATGGTATTTTCCCCATTTTAATTTCATTTTCATTTTCCAGCCCCTTTTCTCTACGCGAAATGACTATTTTGCCCTTCCTCCTTCCTCCTTCCTCCCGGCGGCCTGCTCCCTCGCCGCGCCGGCCGCTCCCTCGCCGCGCCGCCGCGCCCTAGCCCCGCGCCGCCGCGACCTCGCCCCGCCCCACGCCGCGCCGCGCCGCCGCTCCCTCCGACGCGGCGAGGGAGCGGCGGGGCGGCGCGGCGCGGGGCGAGGGAGCGGCGGCGCGGGGCGGGGCAGGCGAGGGAGCGGCGGCGCTGCGCGGCGCGGGGCGGGGCGAGGTCGCGGCGGCGCGGGGCGAGGGCGCGGCGGCGCAGCGAGGGAGCGGCCGGCGCGGCGAGGGAGCAGGCCGCCGGGAGGAAGGAGGAAGGGCAAAATAGTCATTTCGCGTAGAGAAAAGGGGCTGGAAAATGAAAATGAAATTAAAATGGGGAAAATACCATATTTTCAAGCATGTGCTCAACTCGGTCCTATATTTTCAAGTGCAAATAACTTGATCCTGTTTTGCTAAATCAGCCTCAACTTGGTCCTATATATTCAATTTCCCCTTTAGCTAAAATCACATACGATTTCTCTCTATTTATAATCTCTCTTGCAAACAATCAGAATTTAAAAATTTAAACTAAAAATCATAAGTCACAGTAAAAAAAAACTCAAGCTTTCAAAATAGCTTCATCCCTTCATCTGTTTTGAGTGAGCGCTAGCTCCTAACTGAACATATACCCGAGTCGATCTCTTTTTCTGAATTGTCTCAGCTCCTTCTAGCCTCGCTACATTTACGGAAAATGAAAACGGAGAAGGAAAAGAGTTTGCTAGCATGATCATTGAGCATACGTCTTGCCCACCTCCTAGTCAGTCAATGAAAAGTCCATCCTTTTAGCCTTAGTCGTTTGTTAGTCGCTGGCTACCAGTACGATATAGGATAGCCAAGACATGTTCTTTGTCGAATTATACCACACTCTTTGTCCTTTTCTACCCAATTGCCCAAGAAATTTTGGATTAATCTGCGCTGAAATGTAATGGCGCAGGTTTTCTGTGGATTTGCCTTGATTCCTGGGGAGATTTTGGAGAAAATGAGTAAGCTTGCCAACATGTTTGCTGTCCTTAATCTGGACGCTGATGACGATAGAGAGGAAGTAGAAGAACCAACATCCAACAAAAAAGAAGCTGCTGCTGCCACCAATAAACTTGGTAAGATCACCCTTTTTTTTCCCTCCTTCCAGGATGGAATGGGGTGCTCCAATTAATGCATCGGATGAGATGAATTTTAATTTCCTTTGTTGAGCAATGTGCGTTGATTATTTGCCAGTATTGCACTTCTTGCATTGTTGAACCCCTGTTCTGACTCTGTTTCGTTTGTTGATGCGCGGATGAGAATTTGAGTGCTGAAATTCACACCATGTTTGTTAACAAAATTCAAAACTGGTGAGCAATTAACTCGTGTAGGATATGTTTAATTGATTGCCCATGTTTAGACGGAAATTGTTTATAATAGGCATAGCAAAATCTGTAAAGTACTAGGGAAGATCTTATCTTTTGAGAGTCAGACTAATTAATGATTTAAGTGTTTTACACCAAAAGGATTTTATAATACTGATATAACAGGAATCAGGTATGTTCTTACACTACACATCAAAACAAACTCAAGGCAGAATATTTCTACTTATCGATTAACATAGTCTAACAAAAAACTGTGTCAAAGGATGCATAACATCGGAGGCCTTTTTGCCATTTGCCCAGTTGTGCAGCTAGTGAATCAAGTCTTCCAATGGTGTTTAATTTAAAATCTTGATCACTTCACCACTGTTTATTCACTGAGTGCCTTAGCCGTCATGCTCCAAATAGGCTAAACCTTCAGGAGAAATCAATTTCACATACATTTTTTTTTTGTTATAGAAGTTTCAAATAGCGCGGGAAGACCTATGAGAAAATTTATCAAAAGTTAAGTACAAAGTAGAGCGAGAAGGATGTCTATAATATGGCTAAGCTTCGAAAAAGAAAGATGAGAGATTTCAATCAAGTTAAACGCATCCAAGACGATACTAATACATTTTTGGCGAAAGACGATGAGATCAAGGATAGGTGGAGAGATTATACAAGACAGTAGTAATTGAACACAAGATTTACATGTCTTCAAGATGTTTCTGTAATCTATGTTTAGTTGTTTACCACTTTGGTTTAGATTTCATAAAAATAAACATTTTTGTTAATGTAATTTGTGGTGTTATACGAGAGTTCTTTAGTCTCTGCACAAAGCTAGTAGACAATTTTAACTATACATTACAGTGTTGCTCTATTCATGCTGTTGTTTATGGGGATTACTCCCTGCCTAAACCCCTAAATCTGATTCTGGTACCAAAGATTTAATTTTCTCTTCGTTTCAACTGATCAGGCCAAATGGAGTCCCGGACACCAAGGCCTGCAAGAACTGCCTGCAGTGTTCCTGGTCTCTTACTAGGCCTCTCCAAGCTCTGCAAACTCACAAAGGTTTGCGTAGCGCCCGATGTTACTGATATAAAGACACAGAATTCGGAAAGGGTGGGGGATATGATCATAAGTTAGTTATGATAATTTTGTTTGAAGCAATCTCAGCTCTCAAGTCAGCCTACATCAAGCTGCAGAAAGCTCATATCCCTTATGATCCTCCCAACATCGCCTTCACCGATGAGATCATCACCTCGGAGCTCGACTCAGGTCACAGCTCTTGAGTGCTTTTGTAGTACGAGCGGTGGTGTCGGGTCGTTGATCGATGAACGATGGTCGTTAGTGCAGGAATTCGAGGCTGAAACGAGGAAGAAAGAATCTGACATTGCCCTGCTGAGGAGAGAATTGGAGGGGCTGCAGAGAGCGAATTCGACGCTGAATAAGCAGACTTTCAGTTAAAGCACAATGAATACAATGACATATGTCTAAATATGCTTCATACACTATGAATACAATGACATATGACTCCAAAGCTCAACCTATGATAATTTCCTACAAATATCCAAAACATCTCAGATAATTTCATACAAAACAGGTTTGATCGTCATTGAGTGGCCGGTTAAACCGCTGGCCTCGGTCAGACCGTTCTTATGGCCGGTTTGACTACTCAGGTCGAGCTTGCATTCTTTTCTGTCGGAGGGCCTTTGGCATCATCTGCACAGAGAAAGATGAAGTTGTCATGTGTGCTCCTGCGTTTAATAAAAGCACTTTGGCTCGGGGCCACTAGTTCGGCCCGGAGTTTGCGTGCTAGAATCTCGGTGAATATTTTGGCGCAGCTATTGATCATCCTGAAATCTCCGGGGTTTATGGCTCCTCCTTTCTTAGGCAGTACTACTAGTGTTGCGTTATTGAGGAGTTGGAGGCTGTTGCTGTTCATTGTGTACAACATCCGTGTGGTCGCCATGACACCATTTTTTTTTTTGTCGTGTTCCAGCACGTCTTGGAGAAGAGTCCTGTGAAGCCGGCCAGGTTCTGGTGCCTTTTATGATGGCATATTTTATGGAGAGGGTTTTTGAATTGTGGCTTATGTTTTTTAATTTAAAATTTTAAATTCTGATTGTTTACGAGAGAGTATGAAGTTAGAAATACTCGCGTGCGATTCTGTCCGATATAGATAAAGTCAGGACAGTATAGACCCTGCCTTAAAAAGACACCCTATTTGAAAACTAGGTACTGTAGAAGGCCAAAAAGAACCCATCCAGTATCTATTGAGTTGCATGCACCAGACAGTTTACCCAAAAGTTTAAACTGATAAGATACCAAAAAGTTTAATCTAATAAGAAAAGACAAGTAAATCACTTATACTTCAACATTCCCCCATCGTGTGTAGACTCCTACAGGTTTAAGACGTGGAATATAAATGAGCTATAATTATTTTTTAATTGTGCTAACCGGGTCTTGATTTGAACTCAAAATCTCTTGATTCTGATACCATATTAAGTTACCTACACCAAATAATTTACCTAAAAGCTTTCAAAAGGTGAGAAAATCACTTAGGGCATCTGTAGTGTATGAAAAGAGGAGGTCTTAAGCCACCTTAAGGTCAACCTTATACATTACAGGGGTGACCTTAAGCAGACCCTAAGCAAAAAAAGCTTAAGACTGGTCCTCAAGCTAAAGACCTGGCCATAAGCATTAAAATACAATTTTAATTTATCTGCCAAGTGGGACCGTCTTAAGGCCCCTTGGGTTATATACACTATGGAGTTGGTCTTAAGGTTTAGATAGGACCCACCTTAAGACCCTTTGGGTTATATACACTACAGATGCCCTTACACTTCAACAGTATCGTAGCCCTGCCTTCCTCTTCTGTAATCTCACTGTCCAGTTGTGTTAGGTCGTGGATGGTATACCGAGGTTTTCCAAGTTGAGGGAGTGCTCTCTGATTGGCCTTTGGCCCTTTGTCCTAAGAGCTCATCGAAGAAATTCAAGATTAGATGTTGTTTATCCTCCAGACTCGTTGACTTAGGCCCGTTTGCAACGCGGGATCGACCTCTCTTAGGGCATCTGTAGTGTATGAAAAGAGGAGGTCTTAAGCCACCTTAAGGTCAACCTTATACATTACAGGGGTGACCTTAAGCAGACCCTAAGCAAAAAAAGCTTAAGGCTGGTCCTCAAGCTAAAGACCTAGCCATAAGCATTAAAATACAATTTTTCTTTATCTGCCATGTGGGACCGTCTTAAGGCCCCTTGGGTTATATACACTATGGAGTTAGTCTTAAGGTGTAGATGTGACCCACCTTAAGACCCTTTGGGTTATATACACTACAGATGCCCTTATGAATTTTTTGTGAAATTCTTGTGAAAGCTCCTCAAGACAGGCCCTTATTAGGATAATAATCTTTTGACCGATGCAGCTAGCAGAAGACACGTCGTTGCTAGCTAGCAGTGGCTCCAGCTTTTCTTGCTTTCTTTCAGTAACTTGTATGCATATAGTACGCGACATTCTCCGTCATCACACACACACAAGGCTCTTTTCAACTTTATATTTGCCTTTTTCACTTTCTGCTATAATAACTAACTTTTAAATAGTGTATTTTTAAGATAAGGTTTACAATTCGATTGTAGTAAACATTATATTGAGTTTAGATGTACCGATTAAAATTATATACGATATTTTCTCTCTTCATAGTTCATACTGTCTCTTACGAATAGTTATAATTCAAAAGTCATAAACCAAAAACCAAACTTCGTAGAAGAATCCATCTAATATTCCCCCTCGCTCGCTGTTTGACTTGCCCTCCACGCTTCTCTCTCCCGATCGACGACTCGACGGCACCTCACTGCCTATATATACATAGTCGCGTCCATTTCGTCCATCTCAACCTCGAAGGAAGCTCATCGATCTCCCTGCACCACATACACAATTTTGTGTCGAATCCAAATCGATCGATGGCCACATTATTGTTGTTAAACAATCTGCGCCCACGGCGGCCGCCATGCTCCCTCTTCCTCGTGCTTCTGCTGCTGCTCCTCCTGACCGTCTTCACGCAGCGTTCCAGTTGCAGCAGGCCTCTCCGACAGCCAGCACCTGGTGGGCCGCCTCTCGACAACGGCGGCGTCGCGGCCGTGCAGATGAAGATGATAGCTCTCCCCACCGAAACGGCGGCGTCGAGGGAGGAGCTCGCCGCCAAGTACGAGCAGCTTCTGCTCAACAGGAAGCCCAGGGCGAGGCCACCGCCGTCCGGCCCCAGCAAAGGCACCAACGGCGCGGGCAACGACGTCAAAAACTAGATATAGCTAGTTGCATATATATACTTCTCTAATTTGGAGCAGAGATGCCAATATTTCTTTCTTCTCTTCTCTTTTCTCTGGTATATAATTATATACTTTTTTTTCTTCTTCTTTCATACTTTCCTGTATACGCACGGGCGTGTTTTTCCCCTTTCTTTTTTTTACGGGATGTAAGGGGTCGTTCCTATTGATTTTTATTGATGCCTTTTAACTATAATTTATGATTTTTAGTTGAAAATAAATAATAATGATAAAAAAATAGCTTTAGAAAGAGAAGGTGAGCGGTGCTAGAATTGCTAAATTACACGAGCTTGTAAATATGTGAATTGCTTCTACCATATATAGTGCTACACAAATTCCAATTTATGACGAAATGTGTGACTAGCAGTCATACAAAAATACAATAAGCATACTTTTGTCTTGCAAATATTACGTGCATTGATTATTCTTATACTTTTTTATTCTACAAAACATGTGATTTTCAATACTGCAGTATGTAATAAATATAAAATATATCCAAAATTGACTGCGTGGATTCTAGAGGAAAACGGAGGGAGTAATTTAGAGAAGGAAGTTGGGATTAGGCTCGGAGATGTCAAGATGTTCTTTGGTCAGGGGAAGGGGAGAGTACGCGGGCCAACTTTTGTTTGACCGTTGACCCCCTCTCCCTGACTCTGCAGCGTTGCGGGTCCATGCGGATAGTCACATGCCACCGAATTGACAGACAGCCGCACACGGATCGGCGTAGTAGCATTCATTTCCTCTTGTCCTCGCCGCGCGCGTTACAGAAGTACAATAATAGCTGCCTCTAGCGAAATATTAAATGTTTGAGTGCTTTAGTAGAGATAATCTCTACTCAACTTATTGTATTAGCTACCTCTACCATGAGCCACTTGTACTCTTTTTGCTTATTTGGCTAGTCTTAGAGGTGGCAGCCACCTCTTCTATTAAACTTGCTCTTAGCAAGCTTAGTGCCTTTTTTTTGGTTTTTAGTTTTTTTATTTGTCTGTATTATCTGTGACAAGTTAACCTTTTTATTTTTAATTTTTTTAAATTTAGTTACATCAAATAAACCATCATCAACTACACTATAATTTCAGCCAGTTATAGTGCAATTTCAATCATAAGCTAGATTATTTCAGCCCAACCGAACGACACCTTGAGCATCAGCTTCTGCTTTTTTGTTTACTGTAGAGATTTTTTTATCTTAAATTTTTCAACGTAATTAAATTTTAAAAATAAAAAATTATATAATTACAGATGATATAAAAAATAAGAAAATAAAATAAAAAACTATAAACTATAAAACTTAAAATTAAGAGGTTAGAAGCTAAGAATGAGAAGCTCCAGTGAATGAACGGTGCCTATTAGTTTGACTACTTTGCAGACCAACGCAACGCGAGAGGGGAGCGGCTCACATGCAGGGCCCTCTTGCACATAGCTATGTGCAAGGGTGCCTCGATGCGCGACATGTGGCAATAAATAAAAAAATATTTTTTTTAAAAAATATTTTTTTAAAAAATAATTTTTTTAAAAAATAATTTTTTAAAAAATAATTTTTTTTATTAAAAAGTGTTTTTAGTACTTAAAAAATATTTTTTAAGTACTTAAAAAAATACTTTGCAAGTATCCAAAAATACTTCTAAAATTTTTTAAGTATTTTTGGGTTTTTAAGTATTTTTGCTACTTGTCACGAATCCAACCACCTCCTGCCACGTGTCGTGCATCGAGGCACCCCTACACATAGCTATGTGCAGGGGGCCCTGCATGTGAGCTGCTCCCACGCGAGAGGCGCTCGCGTGCAGGCTATGAATAAATAAATGTACGTCTTGTCCTCACCGTACTCTTGCTGCCCTTCAAAGCTGTGGCGGAGACACTCAATATGTCTCAAACTGGCACGCTCATTTGGCTTCCTCGTAGCTCAAAATAAATAAAGTGATTTTTAAGAGGATATTTTAAATGGTTGTTTAAGTTTAAAATTATATGCGTCGTTTGTATCAACGTATTTACCGTATGTCATCGTTTTAAAATATACCGATATAAACTATCAGCCGCAATAAAAAAAAACTATTAACCATAGTTCAAAAAAAATATGGCCTAGCTAGTGTATGCTACACTACTAGTAATTTACGCACAGCCATCTGATAGGATTTTCATTGAAACGATGTTAAAAGAAACTTCGACGGTTGTTCTATGAGAGGTTAGAAACTTCCACATTATTTTTGTTACAATTATGTAATCAATACAACTATACTCTATTTCAATCATAAGCATTAGAGTTGTCTAACAAATAAACTATATATTTTTTCTGCGATAACAAGGAAGACGCGCTCACATACACCACAATGCATACACAATATTCATACACGTGAGTGCTTCTCCGTAGCACACATATAGAAAAGACAAAGGCCAATGATAAATCTACAATCTCATAAAATTTCTACTAAAATGTACTCATATATATGTAAAGGTGGTCATCAAGATTTAAACCATAATATTCAAATCGTGTACTCACAACTTCACCACCTTACCAAGAGATAGTTCTTAAATACACTATTTTTATATGGAACATCAGGGCCGTGCCCATGGGCGTGCGAGCCGCGCGGCTGTACAGGGCCCCCCAATTTCTAGGGCCTCAAAAAATCAGCTCAGCAGGAGAAGGCCCATGTAATCGTGTGAGGCCAGAGCGCCAGAGCCTAGCTTGAGTCCGCGCGCGCATCTCCGCGCGGCGACTTGGCATGCGTGGCGCTTCGTATTCTCGGCTCCGAGCCCCGAGGCCCCCACGGCGTTTCGTATTCTCTCTTGTATTCGTGACTTCGTCAGTTCGTGTTCGTCTCGTCTCCGCCGAGCGCCGACCGGCCGGCTCGTCCAATGTCCATTCATCTAGCGAATAGCAAGCAACCAACAAGCAAGGCAGCAGGTGCAGGAGGCCTGCAGGAGTGCAGGTGTAGTGCAGGTATTCGTTTTTTTCAATTCTAATTGTATTGTACTAATTAAATCCTTCGTATGAAAGTCTAGAACTGTTTGTATAATTTTAATTTTGTTTTTTTCATCTTTTGAAGCCATGTCTTTTGCAAATCGATTTAGAAAATATGAATCCGGTTCCCAAAAACGTAAGACATACATTATTTTGGCTATATTTGGTACTTTAGTTTAGGTCTCACTTAGAGCTTTGTACAGGGCCTCCAAATTTCACGGCACGGCCCTGTGGAACATATATATAATATATTATCTAGCCACGCAGTTTTACGAAAAATTTGGTTAGTTACCGGTGATAGCAATATTTTAATAATATATTGCAACATCTCTTCTAGATGCAGTGCAGTTGCATGCTGGTAGTAGTACTTGCACATCGCCAAATAAAAACAATCTTGATAAACGTGCACTCGATCCATATATCCACAATTATTTGGCCGTGCATTTCGCATGTATATGGATGATCCGGTTGTGCATTAATTGCACCAACTAGCTGTACACGAGACAAAAATTAACCACATAGTACAAACCAAGCTTAATTTGCTCAAAACAGATGGTTGGCGTGCTTGTCCTTGGTTCTCCGGTGGTGGTCGGCACCACGCGAGGATGACGAGGAGGAACCGTAGCCGGGGAGGCGGAAGCCGATGTTCTCGACGGCATCGACGGTGTTGAAGAAGAGGCGCTTGTTGAGCTCCTCCACCAGCGTCCGGTGCAGCAGCTGGCTCCGCATGTCCACCATCGACCGGTTACGCGCCATGCGCCGCCGTCGCCGCCCTTCGTCGTCGGGGCTCCCACGGCCTCGGTGGCGCGGCCGGCCGGCGTGCGGCGACATGCTGCATTGCCGCTGCAACTGGTGTGCGAGCGTTCTGTGCTGCTGGGCCTGATCTGCCCCAGTTCTTGGGTTGCTGCTCTCCTCTGCGCTGAATCTCGTCAGCTTGATCTTGTCCTCGGTCTGGGCGTCGTCGCTACCTGAGCAGTAATGCAGAGCAGAGTACTTACCGGAGTGCGTCGAGCTCATGTCGTCCTCGTCGCTGCTTAAAGGGCAGTGGCAGTAACCTACACCAACAATGTTTACGCACAACAATGGACGTGTGTCAAGCTCAACGATGGAGTTGTACGTCCTTTCATCTCAGCTAAATAGGGTGATGCATATATATTCCATTTAGATACGCTGGGATGGATGATGCGTATATATGAGTATGGTATGCATGAGTCGTGTGCCTTGAAACGTGTTGACATATTAGAAATCAAAACAGTAATATTGTTACCTTGGAACCAGCCACCGTGGCCGCCATGTGGGCCAGAAAAGCCCCCCGAGGTTGGGGCCCCCACCCCGCAGAGAGACCCCTGGGATGCGGTAGGAGAAGAGAGGTAGCAGAAGGGGGGTTGCTCATTCTCATCGTCGTCTGCATACGTGTAGCACTCCTGCTGCTCGTTGCCTAGCCAACCCGGCACCAACCTCGCGATCTCCTGCTCGATCATGGCGGCGATCTCTGACGGGTCCCGGTCGGTGATGTCCAGCTCCTTCACCATCTCGTTCGCCACCTCCATCGCTGTGTCGCCGGCGATGTCGAACGGGAAGTAGATGTTCCTCGCATGGCCTACAAACAACTTTTGTCAGTTAATGCATGATGCAAGATATAACTATGTACGTGCCATTCAGAAACCTTGCAGTGCTGCACGACGGCTTGTATTGTACCTGTCTCGTCGGCGATCTGCACTTTGAGAAAGATGGTATCGTCGTCGGTGTTGAGCTTGCCGGTGATCGTCATGTCAGTCCATGCTGGCGGCTCTGCCTCCTCATCATCGTGATCACGCGATGAGTGATCAGAACTACCGTCAGATTCGGTTGTATTTCTGGAGGCCGGAGCAGGCAATGGCATCACAGGCGCACGACCTTCCTGCAAGGAAAGGAAAGGGTCCAGCAGGAGCTCCTCGGCGGACGGCCGCTTGGAGGCGGCGACCAGGCACCTGCCGACGAACCGGCGCGCATCCTTGTCCTCCACCCGGTAGAAGGCGTCGGGCAGCTTGCCGGAGGTGACCTTCTTGTAGATCTGCGCGGGGTTGGAGCACTCGCTGTAGGGGTACTCGGTGGTGAGCATCTCCAGCATGCACATTCCGAAGGAATAGACGTCCACCAGCTCGTTGTACTCCTCCTCGTACAGCTCGGGCGCCATGAACTCCGGCGTGCCGATGACGCTGTGGGCGGCCCGGGCGCCGCGGAGCACGGCGGCGAGGCCAAGGTCGCCGATCTTGACCTGGCCCTGGTGGCCGTTCACCAAGATGTTGTCGCACTTGAGGTCGCGATGGATGACGGGGGGGTCGTGGGAGTGGAGGTAGGCGAGGCCACGGAGGATCTGGCGCGCCCAGGCCTTGACGGCGCGGAGGTTGACGCGCGGGTAGCGGAGGCGGTAGGCGCGGAGGGTGCCGGAGGAGAAGAGCTCGGTGATGAAGTTGAAGGTGCGGCGGGAGGCGTCGACCCAGGAGGCGTGGAAGGCGATGATGGCGTCGTGGCGGATCGTGCTGAGGAGGTGCACCTCCGAGTGCATGCGCTGCAGCGCGTCCGGCGTACGGACAACGTCGCGGAGGTTGGCCTGGTTCCACGCAACCTCCACCCCCTTCAACTCGTCGAACCCCCTGTACACTGATTTCATCGCTCCTTTACCGAGTAGCTCGTCGAACTGCATGCCAACAAGAGAAGAAAAAAGGACTTCTAATCAGCAAACACAATTATGTTAATTGTTAAATTATAAATTTGCACTTTAATTTACGAAGAAAATTGTATTGTTATGTAACTGAGTGTTTTACTTGAGAAACCAATTGGGAATTATTATGTAAAATATGTCGTTTTGCAAAAAAAATTCGTTGGGCAGTGAAACAAACGAAATTTCGTAATTTCATCTAAAATTTTGGACGAAATTTTCAAATAGCATTTAAATTTTGATGAAATTTAACTAAAATTTGAATAAAATTTGAACAAATTTCAAATAGGATCAAATTCGGCCAAAATTTGGCGGAACCAAACTTGTTTCGGAGGGTACTGAAAGGGGCGAAATTTCACCCCCTTTTTGGACAAAATTGTTAACCATGGTCGGCACCTCATCTAACAAGCTATAATAGTTGCACATCCATGCATATTTCTGGGCTAGCTTAGTTATGCCATTAACCAGCTGCACTAAACCGCAAATTATCAGTGCTTGTTGGTTCAAACAAGTAATATTAGCTGAACTCGTACTAGTTAGCAAAGTTCACAATTTCAGCGAAAATTTGCCAAAATTTCGTTTATTTCGTTCCTTTTGTTGCCTTCCGAAAGAAAAAAAAAGGTCAAATTCTGATCAAAATTTTCTTCGTTTGAATTTTGTCCAGTTTCATGAAAATTTTGGATAAATTTCATCTAAAATTCAAATGACATGTAAACATTTTGCTCGAATTTTTTTACTGAAAGGATGGAATTTTGTTCCTTTCGTCCTTTTTGGTTACCTAGTTAGTTGGTCAAGGAACAAGATAAGACACTTGCAAAGCCCACTTAAGTCCCAGGAGAAACTACAGAAAAGTGAAAAGACAAACATGATTGACCGCTACAAAATATCATCCCATCGAGGAAAAAAGGTGAACCATATCTGTCGATAGGGCAGCATATTATCCTTTTGAAGCTTTCAAACATCTCATTATTGGCATATTGACACATGGAACAAACTCATTGATTCATCAAATCCAACTTCCTAGGAAAGTCCAATACCAATCAAACACCAACTCTCGTTTGATGAAGCATTTTTCTTTAGTCTTTCCTGATCGGATTGGAAGAAAATTCACAATCAAATTCTCATCATCTCAAATTAATTAATGATCCACTTCCACTAGTTGACCAAGTATTAAATAATTGATAATTATCTTTCAGTACAACAATTGTTTAGGATTGTTCGTATTATGCAGTCTGTAAATCCACATGAGCAACTGATTAAAACAAACAACCCTGATCTGTATGTATGTGTCTAATTTTTGTTCCGTGTGTATCCTGATGATTCCAGCTAGCTTTGATATTGCAAAAACTTATTACACCAGCAGGTGATTTTTGAGAAATTATGCCAACTAACAACGTAGGCAGGCTGCGACTACAAACCAATTCTGCAATATAGAATACATAGCAATCTTAGCCAAGACAAGAACACTATGCACTATGTTTTCAGCAAAGGAAAAAAAAACTAGGTCTAGCTGATGTGTAGAATTAAACAAGACAAAAGATGTCGATGTGCAGACCCTAGCTAGGCAGCAAAAGCCAAATGGACATGAAAAAGAAAAGGTTCAATAATTGTGCCCTATTTTAGGGGTAACTCCGACGTGCACATCATCATGGAATCCATCCTCGACAAGCTAAAGAATTATTGTGTTCTTTTGGGCTTTTGAGGTAGTTTTAAACTTTGATTTTTTCGAAAGTCAAAATAAATATAATTGTTTCTCTAAATGGTCTTTAGAAGTCACTTCTCAAAACGGTTTTCCCAACCTGCCATCGTGTACGTTGTTCTCGTTCACGTCTTGCTATCTACTGCTATCTTGAAAATTGTAACAAAAATCCATCAACCGTAGCCTAAACAGACAACGCCTATGAACACCCTACAGGCTTAATCAATGGTTGTAACTAGAACAATAGAAAGCATGGTAAACACACGACTAACATGCTGCTAGTTCTGGTCACTTTATGTTGCCTTGAAAGGCCATGTTCATGCCGAATCGACGCATATGCACCGCAGCTTTCAAGTGCAAGAACTTGCGTGTTGATCATCGCCAATGACAAGAACTTTCAAGTGCAAGTGTTCTTTAAAAAACAAACGAAATAATAATAATAAGAAGAAGTTTCAGGTGGAAGTAGTTACCCGGCCATAGCGACCTGTGGGGTCGGTCTCGACGTATCCATTGCCGTTGTCCCCCATCGCCGCCGTAGTTCTCTCCGACCGCCGGCTGCCGCACCGCCGTGGGCCGGACATGCTCGATCAAGCAAGCACTCAAGTTGCTGCACCAAACGAACTGAAAAGAGAGACTAGTAGTTGCTACTGTATATATGGAGGCTGATCAATCTGGCTGTGCTAGATCCTCGGCTTTCCGTCGTGGTTCTCGTATGTGAAGACGCCGAAGAGGAGCCAACCGAGGCGAGAGTAGTCGATGCGCAGCATGATCCACGCCATGGACGCCGAGGAGGCCCCCGCGCAATGCACAGCGTCGAAGCAGGGCCGTGCACTCATCTGATGCTGACTTAGCAGGCGAATTATGCAAGAAAGAAGCTTAGCTAGTATGTGTGGCAGTGGCACGCACACCACAACCAGATAGCAACTGACAGGTTGAGTGACGGAATGGGATGCCTCCTCCCAGGTTAACCTCTACTACCACTGCGCAAAGTGAAAATGGAATCCTGTTCTATCGATCGACCTCAATTGTGTTGTGCATGTCCCTTTTAATTGTGACAACTCAAGGCACACACACTTGAAATATAGAGGAAGAATAAACGATGGAATTTTACTGGCGAGGAATATGTAGCAATCTCCCTTGTATATAATCACCTGGAAAGATTATTTGGTGAGAAGTGTGATGTGGACTATATGTGGAAGGAGTGAACCTACCAAACACAAGACATTTTTTTCCTCCTCTCAGATGTGTTGTGTCTTGTGCTGATCTTGATCACTTGCAATTACAAGCTGGAGAGCTGGGGGGAGGCGGCTGCTTATCTGAACTTGAAGAATCTATGCCTTGAAAGCTCCATTTGTGGAGAATTCGTGTGGAAGAAAATGCAAGAGTTTATGAGATTTTTGTGGACAAATAACAGAAAAAGGTTGGAAGAGGCAGGCGAGCTTCAAAAGTTTGGAGGATTGTGAGTGGGAGAATTGGGAATTTTGGATATGCTTCTGGGAGTCAGTCTGCCTTTGGAGGGGAAGAAGCTGGAGACTTCTTGTTGCCTGACAACAACTGAGATATGTAAGGGGGAAGAGGAAAGGTTGGTTACGTTGTAGGAGCAGAGCAACCAAGCTTATATGAATAAAATGTATTTAATTTGTCCCCCCAGAATGTGTCTACATGATTCTCAGTTGACTTTGTTTATTTTTGTAAGAAACTCTGGCATATTCTTTTTCGAGATTTATTTATGTTAGTTTGGGCAACATTAGGTTAACTTGCAGGCTTTTCCGGTATCGTAAAAGTCGACTACGGTGATTTCATTTAGGCACAATAAGTCCACAGTATTACGTCATTGCGCCAATAATGTCTTCGAGTTTGCAGAATTTGGCCCCGCTCCAAAAGATTTTAGCTCTTAGACTCTGATTTCTTAATTTTATCTTTTTTTTTACTTTTTGGACTTTTTGCTTTTTTTTTCTTTATTCCTTTACATTACCGGTGATGATATAACTTTATTTATTTATTTTTTTAAATTTAATTACTTAAAAAAATTAACAAGTACTACTGTACATTTTCAGCCGCTATAGTAAAAAAAAATAAAAGCCACGACTTATAAGCCACATTGAGTAGGGCCGAAGGCTCACTCAATTTATATATGGTGTTCTTTTTTTGTTGATGGGAGGCTGAAAATTTGTAGATTATATTCAAACAAACAATCATTTGTGTTGTGGTATGAACCACAACAGTGGATACTAGGTACCGTTTCTTCATAGGGGAGGTAGGACGAAGAAAGGTAAAGAGCCAGACAACCATGGGATAAAGAGAGCTGGTTAGTGAAAATGAGTAGATCTAGATATGTCCTACCCCATTTGGGGCTTTATATATAAGAATGGGGCATGATGGAAAATTCGTACCTTATCCCTCAATAATTACACAAAAGCAAAGGTAACACGATACATTCCTTTATACATAAGACAATGTGCTACTGGGTTTGCCCTAAGGCCCATTAGCCAATCCTAAGCTCTGAGGGGCTGGACAGCCTCACAACAGTACTCCCTCAACAGCAAAATCTGAGGTTTAGGGCGAGCTAACGCAGCTAACTACCCCAGCCCCTCGGGGACCCAGATGGCCCAAGTCTACAGGAACGAGTCCACTTCCCTAGCAAAGACTAGTCACTTTGTCCTAGGAGCACGTGATGCGTACAGACGGAGCCGTCACGGTAGGGTCGCCCTGCTGTCGCCGGCCACTCCACCGAGGCAGTGCCTCCAAGACGGGTGGCATGTAGAGGCGGAGCCACCCCGCTGAGGCAACGCCTACCAGGCGGGTGGCGAAGTCGTGACCATCCCGTCAAGGCCGTGCCTCCGAGATGGGCGACACGTAGTAGCGGAGCCACCCCTGCCGAGGCAATGCCTATGAGACGGACAACACGTAGAAGCAGAGCCACCATGCCGAGGCGACGCCTACCAGACGAGCGGCGAAGTCATGGCCACCCCGTTGAGGCCGTACCTCTAAGACGAGTGGCACATAGAAGCACAGCCACCCCACTGACACGACGCCTACCAGGTTGGTGTAAATTCAAGCTTTATTAAATTAGTTTTGGTGATAATGACAAATGCAATTGTGAGACTAACTTGTTTATTAACTATGATATTGCCCAACCATATTTGGATGTAATAAATGATAAATGTAAATGTGAGACTAACTCATTTATTGATTATGATGTTACTTAGTCTCATTTGGATGAAAAGATGAAACACATGGAGGTATGCATTCGACATCTTAGCCTTATATCTTGTTGCATTCCTCACATCCAAATATATGATTAAATGACAAATCTATATGTGAGACTAACATGTACCGATTAAATTTAGTATTGTTGGTAGATTAAAATTTGTACCGATTAAATTGATGTACTGCCATTTAAATCATTTTGATGCAAATTTAAATACTTAATTAATTTATTAGCCACATGTAAATGGTAGAAATCCATTAAGAATTATTTAGGACTTTAGAAAAAATTAACTGTCATTTGAAGATTTAAAATTTGTACAGTGGTATGGCTATTATGGATAAAAAATACTTATGCTTGTTTAGATTTCATAAATTTTTTGACAAGATGAACTATTTATGTGTTTTCATTGATTTTGGATGTATACTTTAAGGGATTTTTATGTTCCGATAAATATTCGCGACTGTATTCGTTTCGATTCGTATTCGCTCCGTATCTGTATTCGATATTATTCGTATCCGAGGTATCTATATTTGTATCCGCATCCGAAAAAAAATATGAAAACAAATATGATAAAAATATTATCCATCCATATTCGATCCGTGTGTATCTCTATCCACAGTAGCAAGCCACTTAGTCCAATCATGGAATATAACGGCAACCCCACAATCCAGAGATCAATAATTGCAACACTGAGCATCCCCAAGCAACCAATAGGGGACTAAAATAGTTGCGTGTAACTGCGTAAGGTGCATACCAGGGGAGCTAGTCACCGAATTACCTTCCCTTGGTAGTTTAATCACCACCACACCACAACTTACCTTCCCTGCACGGCTTTTTGTTCGATTCCTACGAATAATGTCAACTGTTATAGTATAAATCATAATAGTAGATATTAGATACCTTTTCTCTATAAAAAAGGTAGGACTAAGAAAATTAGAGAGCCAGACAAGCTGGTTAGTGAAAATAAGTAGATTAGATCTATCCTATCCTTTTGGAGATTTATATACAAGAATAAGGTATGATGAAAAATTTCTAAAATTTTTATCTTACCCCTCAATAATTACACAAAGACAAAGATAAAACGGTACATTCTTTTATATATAAGACAATATACTATTGAACTTAGCATAAGACTCATTAGCCAATCATGAGACCTGAGAGGCTTCCTCTCTTTATTTTGGATTGTAAGATTCCTGATGAGTCCTTTTCATGTCCAACATCCCTTGTAGGCCAGAGTACTAGAACCACCATCACCGGCTCAAACCTGAACCTGAACACAGTTTCTCCACTTGTACGATTGTGACCTAATCAATTAATTATGTAAGCTAAGCTCCAATAGTCCTCTCTAGAAATGATCTAAAACTATATACACATCAAAAGCGCATGATTTGAGGGGGAAAACTTTATCGTGTCAATATCATTCGTACTAACAAAAACCAACTTAGAGGTAGCTAGGCACCTGGCTGTATTCCCTCTATCAAAATACAATTATTTACTTAAGCCACTATTTAAGATCTCCTAGGATTAGTTAGCTTAGATATAGCAAAAAATCATATGTGCTCGTTACATACGCTAAGATGGGCATATTTCTTGTTACAACGCTATCTAGCCAAAAAAAAAAAAAAACAGAGAGAGAGAGAGAGGAATGTATGTTACTGATTGGTGTAGCTCATGCAAAGTTAATTTCTGCCTATTCTTTTTTGATTTTCCAGTGATTTTTAGCTTCTCACATCAATTACTATTTATTAGACTAATAAACCAAAAGTCATAAGCTGCAAAAAAAAGCCTGAAGTGTGGAGTGCTTTCTGATGTATCAGCTCCACACTTCACACTTCGGGTCTGTTTTTTTTAGGCTTTTCAATCGGGTTTTGGATTTGACTTCTTTCAGCAATCACTATTTATTAGACTAGTCAGTCGTAGCCAAAAGCCATCAGACACAACCCAAAAGAATATGCCTTAAATCTCACCCAAGTAGGGAGATGGAAGGGAGGTGGGATTCAAGGGTGAATGAATAGGCAAAAGAAGCAAATGACAGTTTCAACAGGCAACAGTAGTTCAGCATTAACACATGGCTGCACGTCTCAATAGCCGATATTTGCATTGCCAATCAAATAGAAACATTACTGAATCAACGGTCGAGATTGATACTTCAGCCCAAACCATCAAACCTGGCCAAGTCATTCTACTTAGCAGCCACCATAATAGTCACCGATGCAGCCTAATTGGCTTCACCATCCCCGACCAGCACCCAACGTCAATGAAGATGCGATCACCGGATCGGAGCGGGGCAATGCCGACTTGTCTCAAGAACGATGATGCAAACTTGCCATATCTTTTCCGGCCCCAGCGCCGCCACACCCAAATCCGAGTCTTGCATGGATGCTAGACTGGAGACACACTTGTATGGATTAAACCAGTAGAAGCAACCGCCAACCTGAACGCAAAAGATGACACCGGCGTAGAGGCCGGCCGCACAGTCGGGATGTGGACCTATCTACGTCGCCCTCCCAGCACCGCTCGCACTCCTCCAGGAACCACCCGAACACGTAGCGCTGGTACTCGTCGTCTCGGTGGCCACCATGACGATCATCTCCTTGACGAGCATTGTGGGCACAGAGAGAGAGAGAGAGAGAGAGAGAGAGAGAGGCATAACCGATTTAGGGAATTGAAAGGAGTAGAAGAAGGGGAAAGGGAAGGAAATGCTGACTGAAGGGAGAGAGAGAGTATCGCGGCAGGGGCGCGGGCCGGTTGTGGCTTGCGAGCACGCAGATTGTGGTTTGGGGCGCAGGATAAGCGTTGGAGAAAAAACAGAAGAGGAAAGTGGAAGGAAGACATGTGGTCCATGGGGAAAATTTGCGAGAGAAGAAGGCCCACATCCCGGTGCCGGTTCACTTTGATATTGGTGGAACCACCACCAATCTCTCTTTTTAAATAGTAGAGATTTACCTCTCAATCTGCTTCCTTGCAATGCCGTTTTGGGGCGACGTGTTGTTCCTGCGCCAGAGCATCCCTTGTCGCTAGATCTAGCGTGGAGGGCCACGGATTCTGCGTGTCCCATGGGCCGTGTGTGTGGGCAGGGGTCATGCAATAGACGCTTGTCTAGAGGTTCATTTGACGGGTGGTCCCTAGAATCCTTGGGCCCATTTGGCAGTGGTTGGTGTGAGTGCCCATCAATCATTAGGCATGTAGATGTGTGCAAGCCACTGACCCACTGCTATTGACCTTCGTACCCACCCTGTCATCTCTGCCGAGTGGGCCACCGACGAGTTCGCTTCATACAGGGCCAGCTACATGTAAGGTGCGACACAGACAGACCTGGCCAAATGGGCCACCTAGGCTGACTCGGCACTGCACGGATTTGGATAGGACACAACCCGATTAGGCTCGACATGACTAATCCGAATAAGTTACCATGTCATGTCATGCCAGTCCATGTGCTTACCCTCTGACCCAACATGCCACAGAGAGGGGTCGGGCTGTGTTGGGCCAACCTAGGCATGTTTAGGTAAATAAGCCACCGATGGCCCGTTAATTTTACTGGCAGTGGCAAGCATTTTTACTGCTAATCACTAGGGGTGGAAAAATAGCTTGAAGCTCGTGGCTCGGCTTGAGCTCGTCACGAGCCGAGCCGGCTCGGCTCGAGCTCGTGAAAATTCGAGCCGAGCCGAGCCTTCTTCATAGCTCGCAAAAAATTCGAGCCGAGCTCGAGCTGCTCGTGGGCCGGCTCGCGAGCTATTTTGGCTCGTTTGTTCTCCCGTCTCCCCACTCCTGCCTCGCGAGCTATTTTGGCTCATTTGTTCTCCTGTCTCCCCACTCCTGCCTACTGTGGCGCTGCCTCCCCAATTCTCGGTCTCGCCGCGCATGGAAGGCAAGTGCGGATGGCACGAAGTCCCTAATGAAGACCTGGTCGTAGTTGAGCGTCTCCGTGCACTCAGGGAGCCGATAAGCAGCAGCGCCCACTCGGGGGGTGCCCCATCCCCGAGCTCCTCCCCCGCCCTCTCCCTCTGCTGCTATGACGGCGCCGGGGACGGCTGCTTGGGGGGAGCGGCAGAGCGACCGAGCTGCTCGTGCTGGTGGTGGCGGCGGCCAGATCCACAGGCGGAGATGCGGTGGTCGAGGTGGCGCAGGAGGCCGCGCACGCCCCCGCCGAGCCTCGAGGAGGCGGTGACGGTGGCCTCGTCCGCTGCCTCGACGTCGGTGTGGTGGTGGCCAGCCCCCGAGCGCGGCGATGGGGACGGCGGCGGCGGCGACGACGACGCAGCGACGCCGGCGGGCGGGTAGGATCTGAGGAGCGAGGTGTGGTCATCGTCGCAGGCGGACATGGTGGCGTGATGCCGTCAGGAAGGCCAACCGAGACCTGGAGGCGGGATGCGAATGTGAGCGAGGGAGGCAAAGCGGAAAGGTCGACGAGCGGAGAGGGTCAGGAAGGTCCTCCGCCGCCACTGTCCCCATAGGCGCGCCGGTAGCTCATCACCGGTCCACCGCCCTCCTCAGCAGCCTCCACGCCTCCCGCTCTGTCTTCGTCTCCTCCCTCACCGCCGCGGTCGACACCAGCCCTTCATCGGCTGGAGGGGCTGCCTCCTCCTCCGCGGGCGGGGTCTCGAAGGGAAACGTGTCCGGGAAGAGCATGCGGTCAAAGAAGGGGAGGTTGTCGGCGACAGCTGCACGGGGATCGGCGGGGATGGGGGTGGGGGTGGTGGTCTGGTCAGACTACAAGGTCTGCGACGCCGCCGAGGTGAGGAAGGGGAGTCGCGTCCAATGGGCTCACCGCCTCACCGGCGTGGTGAGCTCTCGCCTCCGCGAGCTCCGACGTGTTCGGCACGGGTCTAGATAGAGAGATGAGGTGCAGATAGAGAGGGCGGCATCGGCAGGGGCGTAGCCAGCAGGGAGGCTTAGTAAGGCTCGAGCCTCACCTCCCCGCGGCGACAGCACCCCTACTAGGCTTCGCGGTTCAGGCGCCACTTCGTGCGAGACAGCTCGGTGTGGCGTGCCCTCGGCGACGTGCTGTGGCGGCGCGGGCCGGTGGTGTTGTCTGTGGCGCTGGTGGCGGAGGTCAGGGTGTGCGGGTGCGAGGTCTCCGAGGAGCTGCTCTGCGCCCTGATCGGCAGCTGGGGTAGGCTGGGCCTCGCGACGTATGCCCATGAGGTGTTCGTGCAAATGCCGCGACTGGGGCTAAGGTGTGGCGCCAAGCGAGGCTACGTACAAGACATTGGTGCATGGAGCGTTTCAGTGCTTGGGAAGAGACAGGGCATATGGGATGTTGAGTGAGTGGTTAGGATGTGAGTCAGCTCTTCACCCATGTGCGTGGCATACTGTGTTGTATTGCTTATCGAAGAACGAGATGGCCAAAGAGGCAATTGAGGTCGTGAAGAAGATGAATACTAGGGGGGTATCTCCTTGACAATTTGACATTTGGCATTGTGATCACTTGTGCCATGAAATACGTAGAGTTGAGCGTTTTTGTGTGAGTTGCTAGATGATTTCATTAAGAAAGATGGGAATCTAGGATCTGATGTCTATATTGTGATCATCAAATCCTTACTGAACCACAATAGTTTTGCAAAGGCAGAACACTATTTGGAGTGCATGTTTTTGGATGGGCTCTTGTCTAGTGTGACAACTTACAACGTGGTGATAGATTGCCTCATCAAGGCAGGTGCAGTGGATAGGGCAATGGAGATTGTCAAGGACATGCAAGAGAAAGATTTTGTCCCTAACCTTGTTTCATACACAAGTGATTATTGCTACTCCGTACTCATAGCAGAATAATTATATATTCTTAGGTATGCGCTTTCTATTGTCGAGGTACCTACTTTATATTTCTCTGTTTTTCGTTGTTTGTCTCCAAGACTCCAACTGTATAATTACTGTATGAATTTGAAATTCTATAAGAATATAAGACTATATTTGTGCCAATTTAGTTTAGGCTGACAAATGATTCAGCCCACCCTCAATTTTATTTCTGGCTTCGCCACTGGGCATCGGTGAGGAAGTCCCACAACGAACGGCCTGCTCCTGGCTCGTGAAGGCTCACGAGCCGGCTCGAGCCTTTCTTCAAGCCGAGCCGAGCCACTTTCCTAGCTCGTGCTCAAAACGAGCCGAGCCGAGCCACCTGTTGAAACGAGCTTGGGCAAGCTTGGCTCGAGCCAGATCGGCTCGGCTCGTTTCCACCCCTACTAATCACAAGTACTTTTTCTACCAGTCGCCAAGTCACAAGTTTTTTTATTGCCAATCACAAGTAATTTTACTACCACTTGTAAGTAATTTTACTACTAAGTTATCTATCCGCACTCAGAAGAGTGCAATAATCCTAACACAAATAATTTTACTACTAATCACAAATAATTTTACAACACTAACACATGTGAGTTATTGTTCATGGTATGTCGGACTGGCCCGCTGTGCTGAGGAACCAGCTCAAGCACAGCACGTCCAATCATACTGAGTTAGCACTTCTCATTTACTATTTATGTCATATTATGTATGGACAGATCAATAATACTGTGGCTCGGACCGACACGTTTGGTCCGACCCCATTTGTCTAGGCCTAGACGCAGGTGTGCTGTGAACGGGCGCCCTCTCTCGGTGTGCACATCTTGCGTGCGTCACCTATCTCTGTCTGCAAGATGGGCCTGTGCTCTCTCCTCTCCTCTTCGCCGCCCTCCTCTTCTTTCCTCTCAAATCTGTGCGCCGTAGCCATCTCCACACCGAGGCCGGTGGCGTCTGAGAGGTGGGATCTTGCCGTTGGGGCTCTCGTCTTTTGGACCACTCGTGTCTCGTTTCCTCCTTGCTAATTCGCTTTGGCTCTCTTCGTGAGCAGGATGGGCGTCGGTGCACAAGAGCCCGCTTTTGGTTCAGCCGGCCTTCGCCGCCGGCTCGCACGGCGCACACCATAGCCACCAGGTGCTACTTGCCTGGTGGGAAAAGATCACACGGCAGGTTCAGATAGTGCCTCTGCTCTCCCTTGTATTATGTGCTCGACTGTTTGATGATGGGAGTGTTCAGATCAGTCCTCTCATGTGATGTTTGTTAGATGATTTGCTTTTCTCAATCTCATTGCCCTTGATGCATCCACCACAACCATTGCATGTTTCCATGGACGAGGGGTCTACGGCGCAACCTGACCTTCTAGTTAGATGGAAGCCACATTTTCAAGTGTGGCTTAGAGCCCGGGCAAAATGGATATGGGTCCCAATCCCAATACGGCCATTAGTTGCTGCCACTACACAAGCTATGTCCAACAAAACATGTAGGATAGCATTGCCTCTCAATAATTCAGACAGATCCCATCTGAAGATCGAAAGGGATAATCCACTAGCAGGATGTTGTGACAGGTGTAGCACAAAGTCAACGGTGCAATATAAACATGAGTTTTGTTAAACGTCATCTGGATGTTTTCTTCTTAACTATCATCCAGATTTAGAACCATTGAATTAAAAATCCAATAGCCATGAATTCTCCTCTCTCCACTTGAATTCTACCCCCTTAAAAAAAATCTCCTCCCTTTAAAAACAAGAGGCTCTTTGATCTCTAATCCAAATGTCACAAATTTAGATGCTAATTAGGAATAAAACATCCGGGTGATACATATACACTATAAACATTCTTGTGCAGTTTTGGCCCATTGTTCATTCGGATTTGGTTAGCCTTGTTTCCATGTAACGATTTTTCTGGGGGGAAATGGACCTGTAGTGTCGTTGAGTTTTCACTCCTCGTGCCATCGAAAAGCTAATGCAAGAGAGGTCAACTTGATCACAGACGCCTCATGTGCCACCAGGTTCTTGAATTTGCTGAGGATTGAAAACCAAGATGATGAAATCTTTTGTGAATTAATCCTTGGGAACATGTACATGAGTGCGGAAGGTCTGTCAAGCTGGCTCGTTTTTCTTCTGCCTCTCCAAAAGAACACATCACCTAGCTAAAGAGCAACTAACCTATTCATCAACTCTGAAGATTTGACTACAATAATGGAGCTATCAAATGTACTGTAGATGTAAACATTCGTACGTCCCACTCACCAAAGAAATTTATAAAAAGATATTTGCGTATTAAAAAGTGGCATAATTTCAAGCTATGAGCGCAGTATTTTGCAGAAATTATTGTCAGTTTGCCACTTTATGACACCTCATATGGAAATATAAAAAACAGCATTATTGACTGGCGGTAATTCTTTTGTTTACTAATTATGCAGTTGAATATATCCATGGATCCTGATACCAACTGTAACATCCCAGTTTAACTTCTAAGCCCGGAATACCACCATTACTCACTATCTCTCTAAACACACCGCCATCTTTACAAGATTTTGGCAGCATCTATTCTAGTTATAACTCAACGACACGGTAAATAACATACATTCATCAATAAGCATTAATGCAACTGTGTTATAAACAAGAGTAGACATATCACAATTAAAAACTTGGATTACTTACGCTCAAGAACACTCAAAACCACACGCTTGAGAACATACTGCAGTATAAAAATTACGAACAACATAAAACATGCATATGGAAATAACACTGACAGAAGAATCTTGTCCTCTATTTTAAGTAAAAAGAGGATTGGTCGTGTCCCACGCATACCTTTAACATTTTCAAAACAAATTCTAACCAAGGTTTAACTTAAGCAACCTAAATTATCAAGAACTTAAACACGAGTACTAAAGGGATAGATATGCTGTTATTTAATAAGCATGGTGCAAAAGTTCTACTCCCATTCTATGCATACCGTCAATAAGGGTCACCTAAAAAGTGAACAAAACAAGCATGAATCCAAAACTCAATAAGCACATAATAAAACCATAAACACTACCATAAGTATAAGATTAACCTAGCCATGTCATGTCCTACATGTTTCAACATAAACATAACTATATCATTCTTCACATGTCCTAACATAATCACATCATCATTCTCATGTCTCACCACCATCTCTTTCTATTAGTACAACGCAAAACTACTCTACATGCTCATTTGCTCATCACATTGCATATACCGATATAGCTGAGTGAACACTTGTCAATGTTCACCCATCAAAAGTCCATCCTCATCGGCACGGGGATCTCTCCACTCCCATGGAGGTCTACCAAAATGGGTCTTACTTATCCACCCATGGTGGATCTTTCTAATAATATGAGAGTGCATATGATGCAAATGCATACATCCATTGCCATAAACATATTTCATCATTAGCATGTAATAATTATTTACTATGTTCCACCATCATTATCGTCATTAGATAAGCAACATCATATAATGTAAACATCGTATATTCCATAACATTTATCTTCTATTGTTCTACCATGCACTTGCATGTTTAACCTTATGGACGATGTGTGGATAGCACCAAACCCAAACCTCTACATGAACAAATATTATCCAATCCAATACATCATAGTAATATATGCACATAAACGAACGACATCGATTCTACACGCAATCCCGGCACATACAACCCCCTTCATCGGATGCCTTCCCATTGTCTCGGTGCTTAAAGATAAGAACTTTCAATCCCAAAACCCAACATAGCAAGAAATACGAGTTATGTAATCTACACAAACTTACTCACGTAATCCTAGTTATTACAATTTAAGGATTACATCATCTAAATCCCTGATTTCATCCCCAAATGCCATGTTGTCCCATACCGAGCAGCAACTGCCTCGGAAACATAACTTCCAAATCATTCTACAAAATTTGGTGTTCTAGCATTCTATAGAAGGCTAATAAAATTATTAACAAATTTCTAGTATATCATATTCTCATATTATCCCATTAACATGCCAAAACATCCATAGAGGGCACAACATATGGAATCCATCTACTAGTCATGTTCTAACTACTTCATACGCATCAATCTTACTAATCCCCACTTTGAACTCTACACAAATCGATAAACAAGCAAGGAAAAGGATTTGAGACATTACCCTAGCCACGGATGACTAGATCGGGACACCTTCTTCCTCTCCTTGGTCGGATCTAGCGAATCAGGTGTTGGTTCGGTCTTTCGTCTTCTTCTTTCTCCTCTTTTCCTCTCTTCTTTTTTTCCTTTCTCTTCTTTTCTCGTCCGACTCATTCTTCTCTCTCCTTTACTTCCTTGCATTGCCTCTCCTAGCCGGCTCCTCTCATTGTCGACTCCTCTCTTCCCTCCTTCCTTGACGACGCCCATCTGTAGTGGTCCATAGAGAAGGGGCGGCGGTGAGAACAGGAGGTGGCGACAAAAGCAACGACTACACACCGCCAGCGGTGTCAACGCGGAGGGGCAACAGTAGTATGCAATGCATTGCACGGAGGGGTGGTGCTGTGGCCCATAGCGGTACGCACGGAGGCGGAGGTGTGGTGCAGGCGGGGTAGCTAAGGCAGTGACATGCGGTCGGAGGAGTGGCTAGCAGCGCTGGCGAGCAGTTGGCAGGGTAGTGGTGTGACACGCGTGGATGACGAGGGCGTAGGTGACAGCGCAGTAGCAAGGGAGGAGGGGCGACGACGTGGGCAGCAAGGGGAGGATAAGGCTGCTGCCTCCCCTGGCTTGCCCTTACGAGGGGGTTGGTATGGACTGGGCTAGCTTAGCTTTAGGCCTGGCCCAACCGACCCAACTCTCTCTCTTGTGGTATTACATTATACCTCCTTAACAGAATTCGATCTCATATTCTAATACTCGGTAATCTATATGGAAAACAAAACAAACTGAACAAAAGATAATTCTATCTCATACCCATCAGGAAAACTCTGGGTACTTCTCGTGCATGCGACTCCAATTTTCAAGTCGTTTCTTACTCAGACTGATGCGACAAAAACACTTTGAAATACTTTAACATTTTATGCCTGGACACTCTCTCTGATTCCTCCAGTCGCACTGGACGAGACTCAAAGGTGAGGTTTTGCTTAATGGTCGACGGTTCTAGCGCAATCTCATGCTCTGGATCCCTCAGATACTTTCTCAATATAAAAACATAAACACATTGTGTAGCCCTACTCATTTCGGTTTCAGCTTCTAGTTCACTATTCCTTAATTTCATTTTTTTTTGGTTTTTTTTGGCTTTTTTATCTTTTCTTTCCCCTTATTCGTTTGCATTGTCTGTGATGGGCCAACATGTTTTTCCTATTTTTTAATTTAATTACTCAAAAAACCACCAACAGCTACAGTGCAAAATAAGCCATAAGCCACAAAAAAAACCCAAATGAGCAGTCCCGTATAAACTCAGAGAGGTTCAAGCGATATGCCAACTTTTCAATTATCACTAGAATCAGAAATGGTCCAATGTATCTCAAGCTAAGATACCTTTTGGTACTAAATTGCACGATGCCTTTAGAAGATACTCTAGGAGCACCTAGTCACCCACCTCAAACTCTAAGTCTCATCTCCTAATATCTGCATAACTTTTTTATCTACTCTAAGTAGCTAGTAGATCTATCTAATTTTCTCCATTTGTTCCACTATCCGCGTTAGGGCTGAAAACGAAAACGGTAATTTTCGGTTACCGAAAATCGTTTTTGAGAAATTATCGATTTTTTCCCCTAAACGGAAACGGTGACGGTAACCGATAAAACGGAAACGAGAACGGTAAAAATATCCGATAACGAAAACGAAAACGATTTAGCTCCCTTCCGATCGTTTTCGAAAAATACCGTGTTTAATCGGTAATTACCGTCGGTAATTACCGATCAGAGCACCCAGGCCCAGCGGCCAGGCCCATTAGTGGAGGCCCATTCCGTCTCGGCGTCTCGGGCTCTCGGCCGACTCGGCGTCTCCGTCACTCCGTGAGACCGACACACCCCACCTCCTCCAGAGTCCAGACCTCCACGGCTTCACCCATCCATCCGACCATCCGCATCTCGCCATCTCCAGCCGCCGGCGCCGCCTCCATCCGGCCATCCCCACGCCTCCATCCCCACGCCTCCATGACAGTTGTTAACTAATGCTTGCGCGGTGGTGTGTGTTGGTCGGAGAAATAGGATGCGGCTGTACAACTGGGTGTCGCAGAGGTGCTTCTCCGACTGCGTCACCTCCTTCTACCGCAAGGCCCTCGGCAAGCGCGAGGAGGACTGCGTCCGCGCCTACGTCCGCAAGTTCCTCCTCCTCTCCTCCGCCTCCTCCGCCCGCTTCGCTGACCTCGCCGACCCCGGAGCCTCCGCCGCATTTGACGACTGATTCCGTAAGCCAGCCAGTCCACTCCACTGTAGGAGGAGTTTTGTTTGCTCTTGTTTGTCAGCAGTTTAGTTTGCTACGATTCTGCCTGCGATCTGAATTGAAAGAGAGGAGAGGGATGGATCATGGATGGGAATCGGGAAATAGATTATACGGACGACCAAGTAACTAATTTGCGATTCAATGCAAATGCTGTTTCACTTGTTCTAGCGGCTGTATCCAATGACGAATCTGAAATTTGGATGGATACAGAAACGAATGAATTCTTCATGTCATGCTCTTTATCTTTTCTAGATCAAATTTCTTTTTATCTAGTCTAGATCAAACTTCTTTCTTCCAATTTTGAACACCATTTCATCTTGTGCCCCGTGATATGCAAACTTGAATTCTTCATATTGTGTGATGATTGATGTTCACCACTGTTTTTTGGCCTGCTCAACATCACTGCAATCAAGTTCACGTTTTTTGTTTTCACACTAAACCTGGTACTCTGCAATTTGCCGATATCTCTTAAGCCTCAAAAGTCATAGCAACTTCAGGAGAATAGACATGAATGGTTCATAGAGAAAATGTGCTTGATCAGGATAATGCACCAAGCAGAAAATGAGCCTGAGACAACCACAACCAAGATACTGCATGCTCAAAGCCACAAACACACCAGTGCGCCCAAAAAGAGGGGAGGAAAGTCTCATGTATTGATTGATTTCACGTAGTCAAGCTGTTAAGCTAACAGTTTCTGTAACAACTAAAAATGGATTTGAGCCAAAAAGCCTACGAGGTAAACAAGACCTTAGACTATTCTATTACAATTCAATGAAGACTGATTTTTGGGTGCCATTCTGATTTCTAAATGGCACGAACGCATAAAGCTTTACCAAAATCTAAGATGAATCATCATATTTCCCATGAGGTTCTCTTCTCAAGATTTGACCTCAAACTCATCAAATATCTGTTCTAGTCTCCAAGACAAGACCATCACAAATTCGCATTAGTCTGCTAAGTATTATTGTATTAAGTCTATGATGTCACTTGTGGTTGTGGGCTTGTGGCTTTGTGCCGTGTCATTTTATTGCTATATAATATGTGTCTTGCTTCTTGTGCCATGGATCATTACTACAGTGTTTTTATGTGACCTGGGTCAATCTATACAGCTATTGTCATGCTGTGCAGATTGGTGTGTTTATTGTATTTTAGATATCGCTTTCATGATTTCCGATCGTTATCGATGCACTTTTGATCGAATAGTTTCGTTTCCGAATTTACCGGAATATCGATGTCGTTCTCGTTTCCGACAATATCGTATCGATTTCGTTTTCGAGAAAATAATATGAAACTGAAAGTGATTTGACCTCCTACCGATCGTTTCCGACCGTTTTCAGCCCTAATCCGCGTGACCCAATCCTAGCCCATAATTGCCCAGAGTACAATAATGGAGCTATCAAATAATGGAGACGTAAACATTCGTACGTCCCACCCACCAAAGAAACTTACAAAAAGGAATTTGCGTATAAAACAGTGGAATAATTTCAAGCTATGAGCACGATATTTTGCAGAAATTATTCAGTTTGCCACTATATGACACCTCATATGGAAATATAAAAAAACAGCATTATTGACTGACGGTAATTATTATTTTTGACTAATTATGCAGTTGAACATATCCCTGGATCCTATCCTTGCTGGTCTTGGATTAAGATAGGATTCGGATTCGTCCACTTGCATTTTGACGTGTGTGTTTACTTATTGGATTGAGAAGCTAGGTCCACGGACGACCAAGAAGCTAGAACCACAGTGCCTGTTCTTTTTTTTTTTTTTGCTGCAGTTTATGATTTTTGACTGAAATTTTTAAATTTTAACTGTTTACGGTATAGATTACGGAGAGATCGATACTCACTTACGATTTTGGCTGATACAGATGTTGGATTTTTAACGTGTACTACGTTTAACTTGTAGACTCCGTCTTGAGAAAATACTCTGTTTAAAAGTCTTGAGAAAATACTCTGTTTAAAAGTTAGGTACTGTAGCGGCTGCGAAAAGCCGGCCGACTTCCTCACTGCCGAACAGGCCCACAAGCGCATGATTTCCAAAGGAAGGTGCAACGAATAATGGCAAATTAGGAAACTTCTTACGCAAATGAAGCATGTACAAGCCCTAAATCTGGCACACTGATTCTTCGGGAAAAAAAATCAGGCACACTGAGCTCGGCTGTGTAGGTTCAATTAAAGACACAACAGCACGATGATACAGACACTTGATTTGCTATTAAAATTCAGATGCAATCATGTGTACGATACTCAAAATCATACCCCCTTTTTAACCTGAAACAGAGCCAACTACAGAGCAACACTACGTTACAAATCCAAATAAGTAATGAAGACGTGGAAAGACACGACAGGCAAAAAGAAAAAAAAAAGGAGCCATTTTTTTTCTCTGAGAAGAGACATAAATACTTCTATAAAGACTGTAAATCTAATAGCCCATACTTCTCTCCATGCCTACACATTTCTTCAAGCAGCTAATGTTACTTCAAAAGATGGGGCCTTTCAACACAAGGCCTCTCCAAACCCAAACAGATTACCTGAGAGCAACCGAGCAACTCTCGAATGCTCATGAGGTCGAAGCAACGGAGCTAAACTAGATCTCTACGACAACTGTTCCCCCTTCAAAAGGGACCGCCATAATCTTCAAAGAAAACAAAATGACCTTATTTCCCCCCCAAAAGTATCTACATGGCACAAAGTTTCAGCTCTCTCTCTCTCTCTCTCTCTCTCTCTCTCTCTCTCTCTCTCTCTCTCTCTCTCTCTCTCTCTCTCTCTCTCTCTCTCTCCCCCCTTTTTTTTTAAGTGAGGAGAATGGGCGCATGGAATTTCAGTTATGGCAGCACAAGCTGCATTGCAGCTGCATGGTGAGTCTGACGACTTGAGAACGAGAAGGTAAAGTTAGAATGTACACGACGATGCTTGTTTTGCAAAGTAACCCTCTGCTATTGCTGCACTGTGCGCGCACCATGTATCAGGGTCTTTTTCTTGGCTTATCTCTGATACGCAATGAACTATATATCGATCAACTGGATAGTGGTGGGAAGTCACCATTGTCCTTGAGATGATATGGTTTAGTATTCCTGTAAATTGTAGTGTGGGATTAAACAATGTAAATGGTGAAAACATGCATGAAAACTCAGTAGAGTAGTTACAAGATGAATGTGGTAAAAAAAAGGGAAAAGAATATATGCATATTTCAAGCTGAACAAATATGCCTTCACGGTAAGATTTAAAACATGGATGGTTTCCACATTATATTTTAATGTCCAAGCGTGAGCTTCACATGGCCAATCGGCCACCTCGATATTTTTTGCGGCAGCTCCAACCTAACACAGACCTTGAATTATGTTCAAGAACTTATTAATTATGGTGTGCCTCAATAGTCAAAATCCCATTGCTGTTTTTTTAAGGTAGATATCTCATTGCTGTAACATGGTAAAAAAAATGGATATTAGCTACACGTCCCTTTAATGAAACAGTTGATGTTATTGCTTTTGATGACTAAAAGAATGCATCATACTTGCCTCATTCGATTAGAATCCGTTCCAGGATTTTGTGATGGCGACATACGGCTCACAGGCGCAGAAGGTTGACTGTCAGAAGCAGAATTTGATTTGTTAGCTTGGTCTTGGGAGGTACTCCTAACTTGCAAAGGCTTAGCTTGGTCTTGGGAGGTACTCCTAATGTCCAAAAGCAATGCCCCCAAGGTCCCAAACTCAAGTTTACTGTCTTGTGGGTGAATAAAACCATTGCCATGAATAATATCCCTTGGAGCCTGGGAAGACGGAGATGGTACTGGTATCTTCGATGGACAGGGAATTCCATGATCATTGGCACCAGGAATATAAATCTGCAACGGTGGCTCTTGCCTCAATTCCTCAGAAGGTGTCATATCTGCAGGCATAGTCAATCTACCATAGCGGTGAGACCTATGATAATTATTCAGAGGGAAATGATTCTTTCCTCTTTCCCCTCGTCCAGTGGGCCTGTCCTTGCACAAATTCTACAATATTCAACAAGGCAGAAAACTCAGCAAAAAAACACAAGACAAGCCCAAAGCCCCAAACAACACAAATATAATGCCTAACATTGCAAAAGTAATACAATTCTGCAATAGAAACATAAAATTAACAGGGATATGTTCCAGACTATTATGCATAGAAAATATAGTAACTCCAACAATGCAATAATTGAAGTACGAGAAAATTAGCAATTAATTGCTCCAAGCATTCATATGCATGGCATGTGGAATAAAAAAAGAACATATAGGGTAACACTAGATGCAGTTTATTCAAAATGTGGATTTAAGTTGTATAAGCATAACAACGTGCAAAAAGGGAACTTACAGGGTCGGGAAAGTAGGTGCCTGTTCCACGAGCTCGCATAGGATCATCTGTTTGATAAAATGGCCTTAAAACAAAATAGCCAGGTGCGTAAGGACCAGGGACTATTCCATTTGTACCAGCATATCCATATGCATTTTTTCTGCTATGACCATTTGGTGAGCGCTTGTTCTGATATTGTGCAGGTGGTGGGGCAAGCATTTGATAGTAAACTTGATTAACTGGATAATCTTGGTGGCACCCTTGTGCATAGAGAAGATTATTCAAATTTGTTCTGTAATCTCCGGTAAGATTTGATATATTGTCACTGGTGGTACCTCCATCACCACCCAACTCTTTAACTTGAACTCCATTGCTATCTGCCTCTTTTCTTGGTGTTAAGCAGTAGTCCACAGGATGTGTTGAAAATTCATTGCCATAGTTAGTGCTTTCAATGGAGTGGTGAGATCGGCCTGTGTACCCCTTTGTTGACATCCCATGGTGTGAGGGGTTTGTATCATAGTTTACGTCAACCTTATCATTTTCTGACTCGTTACCATTTTCTGACTCGTAAAAGAGATGTGGGGTGTAGTGAACTTTCCCAGATGGCAAGGAACATGTTCCACTAGTAGATGGCGCGGCTTCACAGTGACTGCCATTCCTCATACTGATTGAATGAGTAGTCACAAGATTTGAAACAGACTTCATTTCCTTGTGCTCAGCCATAGAATTCCGTTCATTTTTCTTTAGAGACCCATGATCATTGGAATCTGAAATGCTGATGGTGTTGAACTGATCAGATAGATCACCAAAAGAATTACTGTATAAAGGTGAACAACCCTTGTTGGCTCTTTCAACATTGAAGTCCAGTGCGATGTCCTGCACGTCTGGCCTCACCCTAGTACGATGTCTCTTCAATGTGTTCCTGAAGAACTGATTCAATTCATCCGCATTAGAATTGGCAGGCATTTGAAGGATCTTCCCAAGCTTTCGGGCACCAAGATCAAATGCACTACGTATTCGGTAAAAGTTACCTGCGCATTGCCCCAGTGGAATTAGGCCAGGCAAATTAAATGAAACCAAGAAAAACTATATGTTCAAAGCATCTTGAATAATGTTAAGGACAAAATAAACAGCAATCCAACAGCCTAATGCACATAAGCAACTGTGCAGTATACCACAAGAAAGCTATGCCTGTGGATCGAATTAACAATAAGTACCCGCGCAACAGACAACAATTCAGTGCCATCAGTATCCATGTTCTAGCCTGTCAGACAGCAGCACATCTGGTAGTAAGGTGGTGCAGGGGCACATAACATCACATTGGTATGCAGCCAATGCAATGCAAGTGAGCATAGTTGTCACATGCAGAAATTACTATCCGCATGCACTGTTCATGAGCGTGAACAGCACAGCGGGTAATGTAGCAAAGACCCATGTCGAAGATTAGGATAGTTCTTCTTCCCAACCAAGTTATCTATGTCCCTAATTAGTTGGATTAGTTTCCTAGGATAAGGATTAGTTGTTTAGTATCTTATCTATTAAGTTAGGTAGGTTATTACTGGGATTGATTCTACCTATAATTGTTTTTAGAAGAGTCCTCTATATAAGGAGGTCGTTGTTGTCATGATCAGCTAAGGAACAAATAAAACAAAATTCCCTAATCTATCTCTTTCCTGCCCTTGTGGTGCACCTGCCATCAAGGCGCCATCGCGCCACTTGGGTCCAGGGACACTCTGATCAGGCCTAAGAGCCCTTACCCAAGCTCCCACTAGATAGTAGTGCTACTGCTTGGTTTAAGTGGCTGAGAGTTTCCTTCTGCACATAACGAAATGAAATCTCTTGGCCCCTGGATAAACGGCAACTGCGCTCATGTACGCAGCAGTGAGGCAGTAGCAAAAGCAAGACAACCCAAATAACACTACTTGATGTTAATGGTAAATTTTAAAAAGATTTAGATTTGGAAAAGGTAGATACAGAAACTGCAAATTTGGACAAGCATGTATCAACAGTAGAACTCTGGATGTGGGAAGTCCAATGCAACCACTCATTATGTGAACTGATGGTGTGATGACTGATGATTACTAAACTAGCAGAATACTGAAGGAGTGAAGGGTTGGATAAAGGGTGGGTTCTTTTAGGCTGATAGCTTATGGCTTAAATATTTGAATTCTGTCTGTTCGCAAGAGGCAGTACGCAGAGGGAAATAATTGCATGCGATTTTAGCCGGTACAGCTGAACTCACTTTTTACTACAATTTTCCTATCGACCCTGTCTTGAAAAAACACACCGTTTAAAAGCTAGTTACTGTAGATAATACAAGCATAGCCAATATTAAGCAATATTAAGCCCAAAAGAACCTGGCCAGAAAAGATATTGCCAAATCACAAATAATATGGTAGAAAAAACTGTCACTTTTGCATGCATAATAAATGCCCAAAAGCTGAGGTGAGTTATCAACCAGCATTCTTCCCCTGAGTGGCAGTGTTAATCATGAGATGAATATGAATTCACAAACAATTTAAGATAACAATGATCAAGTTAAAGCATATACTTATCCTAAAATTAATAAAGCTGTGCAACACAATTTCAAGCATAACCATCCATTTCTACCATCAAAATTCATGATCTCGAGGCAGAAAACAAACCTTTGCTGACACTGCGCCCAAGATTGTTACTCTCCTTCAATGGATCCACTATGTTGAGAAATTTTCTAGAGAATACTCGAGTATTTATCTCAGAGTTCCTAGGGGGAACAATAAACATTTGTGCACATTCTTTGAGAAACTCCTCCCGTTTAAGAAAACCATCATCATGAGAGTCTGGTGGGTCGGCTGTGCACGAAAAGCTATGTGATGACCAACAATAACAGAAACTTTCAATCACAAAAAACCAGATCAGACGGCATTCACTTACTAACTAGCTCAGGTAGGGAAGACAATAAAACAGGGCCATATAAGCTTATACCCTTATTGTCCCAGTCAAATTTACTATAATAGTCCAGAAACCTATAGAGAACCTGCAGAAGAGCAGATAATCATGTCACCCCTAGGAGTATGTCAAATCCTAAAGCAGCGTAGATAAGAAGGTGACAAAAACAATGACTTACAACTGCAGCACAAAAATTTAAGTCTGAACTTACAGCTAATGGGCCATCCAAAGACTCGTGGAAGAGATGGAGAATATATAGCACCAATGTCTCCAAGGCATATGTAGAAATTAAACCATGGTGAGCACCAAGAATGCGGCTTTCATAATAACACCAGGCTTTTATCAGCATTATACTTCTCTTGAAAAGGTGGGTTTTTTCAAATCTTTGATCAACCTGCAAAACATAATGGTTATAAATATAATTGCCAATGAGCAGACTGACCATAAGGAAGTCCGCATCCAAAGTCCTATATTCATAAAGAAGGGAAAGGGAATGGATTTTTATCACATCAAATATCAGATAGGTGATAGATCTGTACTTCAAGGAAAAGAACAAAGCAGCTACATGTTTGTATTGACTTTTGAAATATTACCTGCTCGAGAAAACAAAGCGTACAGAGTCCACCAATCTGATTAAATGAGATGTCTACAACAATATTTTGGACAAGGCATTTGACCAGCTTGACCTGCCATTAGAAAGACTTATCATTTGAAATATCCTGATGATAAAATACTAACAAGTAACAATATATGACAGCATGTTCACCAGTGCCCAAAATTTGTCCCTAGCAGTTCAGCACAAAAATGACTTTCCTCGAGAATCTATGATGTATTGCTGCATCCATGTGCATAGCAAGAATCTACCAAAAAAATGACAATAGAGCACAAAGGTGGACAGTACACTCGATAACTATCAATTATCACTCAATAACTATCAATTATCAACAATTTCTTTTTATTGTTGGTAGTGAAATATTGAGATATTCTGTCACGGGCTGGAATTATTGTTCACACACACTGTTTATGTTTGTGAACAGTATGTGTGGTAACTGTAGCAGCCATTCATGGTAGGATTAGATTAGTTAGGATTTAAATAAGATTAGTTTCCTTTAGATAAGATTAGTTCCTTTAAATTAGAGATTCCTTTCTTAAGGACCAAGTTATCCCTATAAAAGGGCTAGCATATATTTATTATCAACCAGCCAATGAAGATGAATTAATCTAGTTTCTTCCTGAAGTTTTATCATCCCAGTTTATAGCCAAATCTCTCATCCCACCAAGCCGATGCCGCCCAGTCTTCCTCCTTTCATGGCAGCCATCTTCCTCAACACACATACCACCTCCACGGTGCCACTGGAACATGTCGTGGCAGCCGCAGTCCTGTCATGTTCAGTCATGGCAGCCGCATTGCTGCTGTGACATGCCGTAGTTCTACTGACGCATGCCGCAGCCTCACCACGCGGCAGCCGCATTGCTGCCATGACCTGCCGTAGTTCTACTGACGCATGCCGCAGCCTCGCCACGCAGCGGTCGTGTTGCTACCGAAGCTCGCCGCTGCAATCGCATCATGGAAGCCTACCATAACGCTACCGTGGTTGCTATCACGTCTGGTGTGGTGGTCGCATATGACATCCATGCTGTTGCACCTGTATGTAGAGGTCACGATCTTCAATGCCACGGGTAAACGTCACAACCTCTCGTCAACTTGGGGTCTCCTAGGGCTGCAGCCATGGCCGCCACCACAGCTTGAGGACAATCTGTCGTCGAAGTGGGAGAAGTTGTCATGTGCTGGAACTACTGTCATGCACTGTTTATGCGTGACTAGTACGTGTGGTAACTGTAGTAGCCGCACATGGTAGAGTTAGATTAGTTAGGATTTAGATAAGATTAGTTCCTTTAAGTTAGAGATTCCTTTTTAAGGGCCAAGTAAGTCGTCCCTATAAAAGGACTAGCATGTATCCATTATCTATCAGCCAATGAAAATAAATTAATCTAGCTTCTTTCTCAAGTTCTATCATTCCAGTCTATAGTCAAATCTCTCATACCACCAAGCTAACGCCGCCCGGCCTTTCTCCCAACGGTCATCACATATTCACATGCTTCATTGATGTCATATACAAAGATGGATTATTCTATTGTCCTTCCCCCATTTATGGCATGACAAGAATGCTATAAAATGTTTAGTCGACATTAGCAAAAAGAAATAAAAAAATATTTGAGTATAAACGAATCACATGAATGCCATTACCAATCTTATATAATGTACATAAAAAAGGAGCGTTCATAAGTAGATAGCAGAAACTTAAAAGTGTGTGAATGTGACAATTAGTAAATATATTTAACAAAACACAAAAACAAAAAGCAATCCAAGTGGCAAACCTCAGCATGGATATACTGGACATCCTTGACTTCAAATTCAGCATCTTTCCTCAGCACTTCTGATTCTAGAACAGCTCGTACCTCATTTGCTACGTTTTCATCAGAACTTGTAGAGCCAAATGCAGTCAAGTCAATATCTCCATCAGGAAGATACGTTTTCAATGGAACAGATCCAAATGGAAAGACCTATGTTTTACAACAACAAAAAAAGAGGAAAAGGTTAATTTTGTATTTCTATAACATGCTGTCAGATGATTCAAAATAATAAAAAAAGAAAGATCAATCTCAGTAGAGGAATAAAAGCTCAAGCAATATTTTTTTCCTGTTTTTGTACACAAGTAACACAACAAAATCTGTGATTTTCATGTTGCCTCTCTAATGCCATGTTGGTACCTACCATCATCAATGGACTCTTCATAGAACAACTGGCAGTGAACCTCTTACAGAATTTTTAATCGGAACAAGTTAAAATTTACCGATCCATTTGAAGGTATGCTTGTTTAAGACAGGTTAAATAGCTAGAACATTTTTTACCAGGACAAGTCATATTGTGGCCTAATTTTGGTCAGACTGAAAAGTACCCTTCATGTGCTTCACATTGATGAGAAATACAGAAATTTATTTCTGACTAACTGTGACTTTTTTTTTGAGAGAGAGAGAGAGAGAGAGAGAGAGAGAACTTAACTGTGAAATACTGATATACATATGTTGCAGTAAAAAATGTCAATTCCACCGCACATGAGTTATCAATGCAGCACGAACATTGGTAGAACAGAGATAGATCACTCACATAACAAACATGTAAATACTCCTTACTCAAATAAAACTAGCTATACAGAGAAACCAGGATTTATAATTTCTTGTGTGCACCTATATAGTAGGGCAAGGGGCAAGGGCATTTATCCAAAAAGACCGTACAACATGAGCAAGCTATGGAGGGCCATGTCACGTAAACGCCTAAACGGTCACCAAGGTATATACCATATACCCAACCCTCGAACTCAAGATCAACAAATTCGATGTTGATCAATGCAGTACCCAAACACGTGCCATCCATCAATTCACACAAGCATAAATAGATCATCAAACCATATGACGTGGAAACTCGAATGTGCATCCGACAAGGGGCATTAAAGCATTTCATGCCCAACAAACACTTGACACCTCTAGCCCCTAGCCACATAAGGTCGATTTCAAATATACCAACTTTAATATCAGTTTGGCGGCATCACTTGGATTAGCTACAATACAGCTAAATGAAACCGCAAGCATGGTAACTATGAAATAAGCAGCAGCAATGCACCAAGCATGTTATCCTGACTGCATTTCCGTGACCTAAAGGACGAATAAATGTGAGACGCTAATGAATCATCCTACCCAAGCAGCTACGTAGACATGATCCGAAGAATGTCATGCAGCAATAGATACTCGTCTACACACCTAGGCGCCGTGCCCATGTCCTTGATGCACAAATGAAAGGTGGAGTTTTTGAGCTATGGAACACTGGCTAAGGCAAGCATGAGGGCCCAGTAAAGAATTGGAGCATGCAAAACGGAGTGAGAGGTACCTCGCAGCGGACGGTGCACCTGATGAGGCGCTGGACGTAGTCTATGACGGCGGCGCGGCGGGTCTCGGAGGGGAAGGTGGGCTGGATCCGGCCGACGACAGCGCTCGCGGCGGACTCGAAGGGCTCCCAGGCGTCCGCGGAGATGGAGGAGGGGTCCGGGTTGGGCGGCGCGGGGTCGGGGACGGGCACGATGGCCAGCGAGCACTCGTGGGTGTCGACCATGGGCGCCGGAGCCCGAAGCCCCCGCAGAAACGAGGACCGATTTCTCCCCTTGTCCGGTGGCGTGAAGCAACCGTCAAAGGAGGCGGGCCACTTGAGGCGGCGCCGGAAACGGCGAGGGAGGACAACCCCCCTCAGCGGGGGCGGGGGCGGGGTCGATCGGGTCGGAGGGGGCGGGGTCGCGATCTGGGTGCCGCCGGCGAGGGGAGGGGATAGGGGCAGCGGGATTAGAGCAAAGAAGAAAAGGAAATTTAATATGTGCAGAAAAAAAAAAGGTCAGTTTTTTTCCCCTCTCCCCCCTCGCGCGGTCGCACCTCCTCCTCCTCTGCTCTCTGTCTCCTCTCCTCTCGTCTCGTCTTGTGCAGTTGTGCGTGGAGAGTGAGAGAGAGAGACGATGACGACGTGTGCTCGCTTCTGCGTGTGCGCCGTGTTTGTCTCGCGACTTTTCTTGTGTTTCTGGGCGAGCGTGCCTGCCGCGTGCTGGAGTGGAGGGGAGGCAGGAAGAAGGGAAGAGGAGGAGCCGGCTCCTTCAAGCCAAGTTTTCCTTTTTCTTCCTCACTTTCTCATACTACGCCTGCCTGCCTTCTAGGTTTTCTCTCGTGTTTGTTCCTCTGCTAACGAGGCTGTCAACTTCGGCTCCACCCCATTCATGGACTTTTTTGATGGGCTGGCTTGTCCTTGGATGGTTGGGGATGTTGCTTTGACATATGCAGTCACGCAAGGTTGTAACACGATCTGGAAAGTCTTCAAAGTTTTGGTGAAATGTATGGCATCCAACTTGGAAAGGTGGCGCCGGATGTATGAATGGTAAATCTCCTCGTAAGCTATGAACTAGCTAGATAGAACCATGACAATCGAATTTTTAATGCCTGCAATAGATAATAATCTAGTTTTGCAAATGCCTACCAAAATCAAAAGCAAAGCAGTACACAGCTTCATCACCATCATAGTTGTCGTCAATTGGTCGTTGTCTGCTCATAGACTCACCAAACACAACCCTAGATCAGGGGCGGAGCCAGCTTTTGACGATGGAGATGCGAATTTAAGACGCATATATTTTAACACAAGTTCAAATGATATAATACAAAAGTTCAAATATAATAAATTACATGTTTTCACTATAACCAACATCACAAAATATTTTTAAATCAGAACAATAAATAGAAATTCTCAGTGGTGACTAACTAGATCGAGCAATAAATAGAAATTCTTAGTGATGACTAACTAGATTAGAACTTACAAAGTAGAACAATAAGTAGAAGTGTAGAACAAATAGAACTTACAAAGTAGAAAAACAAGCAGAACATATTAGAACTTAGTCACTCGCGAGACACTAATGCACAAGGGGTGGGGGCATGGCTAGTTGCCACGGTGGCATGATGCACAGATGCTCGCCGCATGATGGCACGACACATGGCTATTGGGCTGGGGTTGCCATGTTCACCGGTTCGACAGCAATGCAGTCACGCAGCGTGGCAACGGGCGCCTGAGATCACGCAGCGTGGCAACGGGCGCCTGAGATGGAGCGAGAGCGACTGGGCGAGGCTGCCACGACCGAGGAGAAAACGAGGGTGGTCAGTGGGTGACCGATGATAAGTGGTGAGTTGGTCGGCTGGGCGGCCAGCACATGGTGGCAGGTGGTGACTGCTAGCTAAGGCAGAAGCATGAAGAGTGAAGCCAGAAGATGATGATTTGGCCTATTGAGGAATTTGCCAATTTTGGTGGCCGTTTAGGGATAAGAAGATCGATTGATTCTCTCCGAAGGATGACTTTGTGAGCTGCTGAGTTGTGTTGTGGCTATTGTGTTGTTGGGCCTAATGGGCCATGGGCAGTGGACTGCAATTGAAGCTTTAAAGCAGTATATATGTTAGTATGTGGTGTATGCTTTTCATATAAAGAGAGGTATATAGCGGATTTTTTTGTAAAAATTTTGAGAGTGCAGTTGTACCCATGCATAAATGCTCCGCCACTGCCCTAGATTATCTAGATTGCCGTTGACCAGTGATGGATGGGCAGGATGACAATGGCAATGCAAACCCTTTGTTAATCTAGGTACGTGGGTGAAGGGTTGAGCTAACAGGTACGTCAACAAACTACAACTTGATATGTGGTTGTGATGATCAAAAGAACTTCAGCATCTGGCTTCCGGCTTATTTTTCACTATTCATAAATTTCGTCTTTTTCTGAACTTTTGTCTTTTTGTTGAGCTTTTTTGCCGGTTCTTTTTTTCCGATATTTGTTTGTATTATATGTAATGGGCGAACATATTTTTTTATATTTTTTAAATTTAATTATGCTAAATAAGCCTCTGTCAGCTACAGTGTTTTTTCAGTCAGCTACAGTGCTTTTCAGCCATAAATCAAAAAAAAAAGTCCAAATGATCACCCCAAAAGGTAGCAGGAGGTGGAATCGTGGCAGGCTGACAGCACTGCTAGAGGCAACGAGGGATGCTGGTTGGCTAACGAGGGCACATGCTATTTGGGGCATGACGGATGGAGTGGTGAGATGGTGGCACTATGATGGGAAGCCGACTATTAGTTTTGCAAAGGGTAGAGTAATGGTTGTTCGCTGGCTGTGGATTCTACGGGTGTAAGCTACGCAACATTAATTGGAGTCGCATATTAATACTGCCATGCAAACGTATAAGTACATAACGTAATTTTTTGGACTCAATGTTCTATATAAAGTTCTATATCATGAAACATCTATTGCCATAAATCATGTTTGGAGAACGAATTTTCTTTTCTTTTCTTTTCTTTTCTTTTCTTTTCTTTTCTTTTCTTTTCTTTTCTTTTCTTTTCTTGTACGTGGTGTTACTAGAAAAGGTTGTTGGTATGGCTGTGTTCTACATTTGATATACCGAGTGTAATGTATAAAAATGCTATCGACAAATGGCCAGTTTTTCATAAATTCGGTTTGGACTGAGATAAGTATTCTCGTCCCATTTTAATTTCGGTTCAACACCAACATATACATATTTATTCCAGTTCTTGGTAGATTTAGGCTAAATTTAACCTGTACTTGATTTCCTGCTAAATTCCTGGATTTGGCCGGTTTTCGGCAATTAGTGCATGTCGATGTTTTAGTATCAATTTTACAAATGATTATTTAGATTCGGGGGAACTCTTGAAGACCTGGTTATGATCACATAGAGAAAAGATACATATATTTTTATACAGGTTCGGACCTTCTCCTAGAATAATAACAATCCTACTCATGTGTGGCTATTGCTCAATGAACTGATTATAACCGAGAAAGTAATGCGAAATGTCTTACTCTACTTCTATTCTCCCTCGGGTCTGTCCCTTCTTCTCCCTAACACCAACCCTTATATAGCTTGCGAAGTGGCGGAGTTATGATTTGGAGAATGATGTGACCTATCATCATGTCGATTTCCACGAGGTGAGTTTTGCGAATGACTAGACATAGTTGTACCTGTTCGACTCCTAGAGTTGCATCGGTGAGGTTGCTCGAGTCTAACCATTATGCTTCGAAGTCTTCGCGTGATCCCTTCAGCGAAGTGGTCGTAGCCCGGTGCTAAAGCAAGCTCTTGAGTTGGATTTTCGAGCAAATCATTTATGCATTAAAGCTCTCAAGTCTCTTCAGATTGGTGCTGGACACGCCCATGTAAAGACCTCTGGGCAACCAATCTTTTCCTTCGAATGGTCTCAGGATCATCAATATTTGAGGCTGGTTGAAGCTGCCTTAAAAGAGAGCGATTATTTTGAGGATTTCTCCTACGATCATTAGAGTACTCACTTGGCTCATCGCTGGAGGCCTCCTCACCATCACCATGAGGGGTCGCAGTATGTGAGCGATGGAGAGTGTTGTCAACTCTTCCGTCGAGAGAGCGATTAGTATCGTGGGGAGGGAAAACACCTCCTGGGTATAATCTCCACTTCCGTCAAATGCCCTTTGCTTGAAGAGTTGTCCAACGAGAGTGCATCATAACATGGAGTAAACCCTGCCAAGAAGTGGAATTCTAAGTTATAACTATCTCCCGTTGGAGCTGAGCCCTGCGAAAGTAGGGGTGAACTCACAGGGAGCCCACCCACGCTCTTTGCAAGGATAACCAGAGAGTTACGACCACCAGATATCGATAGAGTCCCAGAATGCGGTATTCCAAGACTCGTTGAGCCTGATCGGACGGCTGCTAGGGGACTCGAACACTTGGGGTAGGCCCCTTGTCATATTGCGAGTTCTGTTTGTGGTTAGATTGACCCTTGCCTTTTGGGAAAACTCATTCCTCCATTGAGCTTAACACTGTGGGGGATAATGATCCCTCTTCAGCCTTACCTGTGGTGATCTCCGGGATCTCACGATGAATTTTTATACAGAGAAAAGACACATGGATTTTTATATAGGTTCAGGCCTTCTCCTGGGAGAATAATAAATCTACTCCTATGTGGCTATTGCTTAATGAACTGATTACAACTGAGAAAATAATGCGAAATATCTTGTTGTACTTCAATTCTCCCTCAGGTCTATCCCTTCTTCTCCCTGATGCCAACCCTTGTATAGCTTGCAAAGTGGTGGAAGTTTTCCATGCTAAGAGACGCCTTAACGTTTCAGATGATAACCATCCGACGGGAGTTATTGTCAGAGAGATGTGGTACCTCACTCGTCGTGTGGCAGTTACTGTCAGAGAGAAGTTATGCTCAGTTATTCCAAAGAATAAATGCACATGCTAACTGCCTCGTCAGACAGACCTGCGATGCAATGGATTGTCGTAGACAGTCAGTTGAAGTTTGGCTTAATCGTAGAAAGATCTTACGACTATAAAGTGGTCGTATGAAAAGCTTACAACCAGGGGTGTTCGTAGAGGGACTTACGATCATGCAACAGTCGTGGAAATACTTACGGCCAAAGTGTGGTCGTAGAAGGACTAATGACCACTTGGCTAAGTTTTTCCCTTACGCATAAGGCGTATACCAAGAAGTATAATAGAGTAATAATAGCATTCATAGATAAATAATAATTTAAGAATGGTCACATCCTTATCCGTTCCTATTTTTTTTCTTGAACCATGCTATCAACTATTAATAAAAATAGGTAGGCATTTATTGAAAAAACACTTAGTTGGATTTCGCCACTATGTGTCCTCTTTTATGGGCTATCATTGAGCAAAGTAATTTTGGGCTTTTTTCAAGAAACTAGTTAGATATCCACGTTTTGTTATGAATAAAAAATATCATATTAACCCGTACATCTAGTAAATACCGTTGGGCTCAGCCTATTTCATGCCCTTAGCTCTACCGAGCTCGGCCGAGTGTGACCAAGAAGGGAGCAATGTAACAGATTGTAGTTTAGTGAGAATTTTCGCTCTTAAATTTTATTGTTATCTGAAATTCGAACTCAATTGTGTAGTTTTTGATAGTGTTGCCATTAAAGTTGTAGTCCTGCGAAATTTACACCATGTAACCCTGCGAACGTGGCAAGCGGTTTGGTTGTACTGAGCACAAATGAAATGAGCCCTCTTGATGGGTTGGTGAAGACCATCTCTTACTCATGGGCCTGGGCTCCAATGTAATAGAGTTGTTGGTTTTTGATAAATTTTCGCTCTTATATTTGTAGTTCTCTTAAATCCAAACACAAATGTGTAGTTCTCACTAGTGTTGTTATTAAAGTTGGAGTTTTGTGAATTTTATTGTGAAGTTAATCTTTTTACCCTTACAATCGACATTAGAAGCTACAAGTCAGTTTTTTATATTCCTCCGCTTATTCAAATACTCGTCAATTTTGACCACTTTATTTATTCAAAAATTACTTATCACCCAATTTATATTTTTCCTCATTGATTTTCTACTCTTAATTGGATTAGTTATTTTTTGACATTTTGGTTATATTGGATTGCCTAGTTAACCGTGTCTTGGTTAAGCGTGGCAAGTATAAAAGAAAGTATGTTCAGCTTATGGCCGCCAGCTTCGGAGGAAAAGAACAGGCCTATTAGCAGCTGCACTCAAATCTTCTAGATCATTCCACACTATTGTGAGCTTTGTAGTTTGTTGTTTTTTTAGAGAGATTTGTAATTTGTGGCATTTTTTTCAATTTATGGTTTATGACTTTCTCGAATGAACAAATAAATAGAAGAGTTTTTTCGTTGTCCTTTTGAAGCGGCTTATCAGGACAGCTTTTTTGAATCGTCTTATTGACATTCGGTTCGTTCGTACAAGTGCTCACTCTGGAAGTAAAAACTATCTGTCATAGTTATAAGTCATTAGTTGTATCCGAAAAGAATAGGGTAGTAGTTGGAAATTAGAGTCGGTCTCTAGATGAGTTTCTGGTCCCACTTGTCGGCCACGAGACAGGGCATCGTAACACAAAAGCCTAGGACAGTCCACTACCGCGGCCGTAGGACTGCAGTGGACCTACGGCCCACCATGTAAGCCCATGCACTCCTACGCTCCGGCCGCCGTCGTCCACCTCCTGCGTCGCCTCCCCCGTCGGAGCGCTGCCGCCGGCCAACTCCACGTGCTCCTCGCCAAGCTCGGTCTCCTCCGCCACCCCGAATTCCTCTCCCGCTTGCCCGCCTCCCCCTCGTCCCTGTCCCTCCTCTCCTCTCCTCCCCGCATCCTCTCGCCGTTCCTCTTCTGTCCGATCATCGTCGCATTCTCCTCCTCTCCCATCCCGTCCGCGTCGCTCCTCCTCTTCAACCACGTCTCCTCCCTCTCCCTCCCAACCCCACTTCCCGCCTTCCCCGCCCTCCTCAAATCATGCGCCCGCGCTTTCAAGCTGAGCTCTAGCGCAAGCGCCGCCGCGGTCTTGGCTGCAAAAGGGGGGCTCGTCTCCATGTATGGCAATTGGCAAGTTCGGTCGTCTCGAGGACGCAGAAAGGTGTTCGACGAAATGCCCGTCGGGAACGCCGTCTCTTGGAATGCACTGGTGGGGGCTCACGGTGCAGAGCGAGTGTCTCAGGCAACGCCTGAGAGGTACATATCATGGTGGAACACTGAGATCATGCGAAATGTGAGGGTTCGGTCCATGGCTACTCAGGTGAGGCCCTGGAGATCTTTGATTTAATGAAAGATTGAAAGATGAACCTGATCATGTCACATCTGTGGGTGTCTTGACTGCCTGCAGTTACAGTGCCCTAGTGAATGAGGGGAGATCATATTTTGATAGCATGGTTGGAAACTACAAAACTGTGCCCAATCAATGTCAAGCATTATGGCTGTATGATAGATACGCTCTGCCGCCATGGGAAAGTTGAAGATGCTTATCAGATGATCGAGGCCATGCCTGTCAAGGTGAATTATGTGCTGCGGAAGATGGTGTTGGCAGCATGCCGAGTGCACGGGTACGTCAACCTCGCTAACAAGGCTTTTCACGAGCTGCGTAAGCTGATGTGATGCCAATCGACGAAGATGATGTCATCGCAATATCAAATGTTTATGCGGAAGCAAATAGCTAGATGGGATGAAGTCGAGCATCTGAGATCGAAGGTGCTTGGATGCAGTGTTTCAACGCACGCTGCGCACAGTCAAGTTGATGTAAGGTAGCCAGTATTCTCTACCCCAAACTGGAGCGAGCAATGACCGGTGTCAATTCCAGGAGTCTGACTTAGCCATTTGAGTTTTACTGCTGGACTGTAGCTCCGATAGGTAACTTAGCATTTCTCCTTTAGTTGTGTTATATATCTGAATATTTTGGTAACCTTCATTCCCTATTTTCTGTGGCAGCTTGCTGTAATAATTCTGTAGGTTGTTACTGCTCCTGATCCTCAAAAGTGAAGACTGAAGAGAACTGTCAAGTTAGTAGCCATGCTGAGCTCGTTAAATTGCTGACACAAGAGATGTAAGATACCCTTGTTACGTTGAAAATTGCCTGTTTTAATATGGCATGGCGTTCTGAGTTCTGATTACCGTGAATAGGGAGTTCTCAATTTTGAGGAGTCGAAAATATTCTATAGCGGAGCTATTGCAGTTTTGAACAAACGCATTTCTTCTGAATAAGCAAAATGAAAACGAGCCATTTTGGCGGCTGTCTCTTTTCTTTACTAAAGTCGCTGAGTCTGATAATGTGTGATGGCACACAAAAATCACTGGCAGCCCTGCTTGAATTTCTTCGTTGATTGGTGATAAGTGTTCCTATTAGTTGAATCGATTTTGATTTCCAGTCGATTCTCTGAAGTCAAAAGGAACCTTACTATAATTTTCTTGATCTTACAACATTCCATTTTTAGAGCCTTACAGCATTAAGACCAAATTGTTGGTTTAGTTTCTTTAGGGATCTCTAGGGTAGATCTAGCGGGGCTATCCTTTTCTCTTGGGGTTCGAGTGCTACACTGAGAGGGAGAGGGGGTACCAACCTTCCGACGCGTTGGAGGAGGAGGAAGCCATCTCGGGTTCGGCGGTGAAGATCTGCGCACGGGCAGCGACGGTCGGGGAAGAGGTGCTGGGCTCCTCTGCGGCGTGTCCCGGGCGGCGGCGTCTCCCTGGCGGCGGTGAACGGCGCCGGTGGTGCTTCCCGTCGGCTCAGCGCCCCCTCTTACAGATCGGGTCTAGGGTTTGTCGGTGGGGTGACGGCGGCGCGGTCAACCTCGTGATGCGTGCCGCCCGGCCCCCACCTCTGTATTTATGGCGCTGGCGACAGGGGCCCACCAGCCAAACGGGCTGGGCGCCCCCGATCAGGGCGCGGTCAAGGGATGGGCTTTGGCCGTTGGGCCGAAGCCCTGAGATCATTCTAACATTCTCCCCCTTGATCTCAATCTATACTTAATCTTTAATTACTTTTGACTTTACACATTCCATCACAGATTAGTGCATAGAACATGTCTCATCGTCACGGTCAATCGCCGATAGATTCAACAGTTACAATACACCTCTCTGTTCTGAAATAGTTACTTTAATCTTTGGGCCATCTTTTAGTCCAGGAATCATAGGCTTTCCCTTAAACCCATGCCGGCTACATGTTCTCTGAACACGTTGGGTGGTAAGCCTTTAGTAAGCGGATCCGCTAGCATCTTTGCGGTACTTATATGCTCAAGACTTATAATTTGATCCCGAACTTTATCTTTCACAACATAGTACTTTATGTCAATATGTTTGGCAGCACCACTTGACTTATTGTTGTGGGCATACGTTACTGCGGGTTCATTATCGCAGTACAACTTAAGTGGTCTATTGATGTCGTCAACCACTTTTAAACCGGGTATGAACTTCTTTAGCCAGTTCACCTGCCCCGTAGCCTCATAACATGCTACAAACTCGGCATACATTGTGGACGATGTAGTGACGGTTTGCTTTGAGCTTTTCCACGATATAGCTCCTCCAGCGAGAGTGAACACATATCCGGATGTAGACTTTCTATCATCTCCCGCAAAATCAGAATCTGTATACCCCACTATATGGAGTAAATCTGATCTTCTGTATGTCATCATGAGACCTTTTGTTCCTTGTAAATAACGCAAGACTTTCTTTATCAATTTCCAATGTTCTATTCCAGGATTGCTCTGGAATCTGCCAAGTAACCCGGTAACAAATGCTAAGTCAGGGCGTGTGCACACTTGAGCATACTGTAAGCTTCCGACAGCTGAAGCATATGGAACCGCTTTCATTTGATCGATCTCATACTGGTTCCTGGGGCATTGAAAATCCCCATATCTGTCGCCCTTGACTATAGGTGCAGGTGATGGACTACATTTATGCATACCAAATTTCTTTAAGACTTTCTCTATGTATGCCTTTTGTGACAGTCCCAATATCCCTTTGTTTCTATCTCGGTGAATTTCGATCCCTAGAACGAATGAAGCTTCACCAAGATCTTTCATATCGAAGTTTGAGGACAAAAACTTCTTTGTCTCCAGTAGCAGACTAACATCACTACTAGCTAGCAGGATATCATCCACATACAGGATTAGGAAGATAAACTTCCCATCTTTAAACTTTGCATAAACACAGTTGTCCTCTACATTCTCTTTAAACCCAAATTTTCTTATTGTACTGTCAAACTTCAAGTACCACTGTCTTGAAGCTTGCTTTAACCCATAAATCGATTTCTTTAGGCGGCATCCCATTCTTTCATTTCCTTCCACGACAAAACCTTTTGGTTGTGCCATGTAAACATTTTCCTCCAAATCCCCATTAAGAAATGCCGTCTTTACATCCATCTGATGTAACTCTAAATCATAATGTGCTACTAATGCCATTATGATTCTGAAGGAATCTTTACATGAGACTGGAGAAAAGGTCTCATTGTAATCAATCTCTTCTCTTTGCGTAAAGCCTTTTGCCACAAGTCGCGCTTTGTATCTTTCTACATTCCCTTGGGAGTCATGCTTTGTCTTGTAGACCCATTTACAGCCTACTGTTTTGGCTCCTTTAGGAATAATTTCCAAGTCCCAGACTTTATTAGTCTTCATGGACCTCATTTCCTCTTCCATGGCCTCAAGCCATTTTGAGGAATTTTCGCTTCTCATGGCTTCTTCAAATGAGGTGGGATCATCCTCCATTTGAAATTCCTCTGTATGATAAATCTGATAATCATCAGAAATAGCTGATCTTCTTACTCTTTGAGACCTCCTCGGGGCCTCCTCATTTGGTACATCTACTGTTTGAGGCTGCTGTTGCTCCCCCTCATCTGTGGCAATAGGTTCTATATGATCCTGAAGAGCAAGTTCTTCATTCTCATTCATTGTTGCCACGGGAGGAACAATAACAGGTGCTGGCACCACAGTGTCTTGCACCGTCGGTGCAGCGACAGCAGGTAGTGTGAAGAATGGCTCTTGAATCATCGGAGTGGGCGCATACACCCGCTTCTCTTCAAGGTCAATCTCTCGAGCTACCATGCTCCCCCTCATCATTTCATCCTCTAAGAAGACAGCGTGTCTCGTTTCTACAAACTTTGTATATCTGTCTGGACAGTAGAAACGATAACCTTTTGACTTTTTAGGGTAGCCAATGAAATGGCAACTTACTGTTTTGGGATCAAGTTTCCCAAGGTTTGGGTTAAATACTTTAGCCTCAGCAGGACTCCCCCACAAACGTAAGTGGTTTAGTGAGGGAACTCTTCCTGTCCACAACTCGTACGGTGTTTTGGGCACCGACTTACTAGGCACTCTGTTGAGAATATGAATGGCGGTTTTCAACGCCTCCATCCATAAACTCAATGGGAGTGTGGAATAGCTCATCATGCTTCGCACCATATCCATCAGGGTACGGTTGCGTCTTTCAGCTACTCCATTTTGCTGAGGTTCGCCCGGCATCGAATACTGGGCCACTATTCCATTTTCCTGTAAAAACCTCGCAAAAGGTCCAGGAACTTGTCCATATGGGGTATGTCGACCGTAGTACTCCCCCCACGATCAGATCGGACTATCTTAATCTTTAAATCGTGTTGGTTTTCAACTTCAGCCTTAAACATCTTGAATTTATCCAAGGCTTCATTTCTTTCTTTGATTGGATAAATATATCCATAACGGGAGTAATCATCCGTGAATGTTACGAACGAGTCATAACCATCCACACTTGTCACAGGAAAAGGACCACAAATGTCTGTGTGAACAATTTGTAGAACTCCTGTGCTTCTTTTAGCGTCTTTTTTAATTTTCTTTACATATTTTCCTTTAATGCATTCTCTGCATTGCTCCAAGTCTGAGAACTCTAATGGAGGAAGAATATCATTCTTAACTAGTCTTTCTATTCTCCCCCTCGAAATATGGCCTAAACGACAGTGCCATAATTTCGACGATTCATCTAGAGTTCTCTTTCGTTTTCTGTTTACATTTGTAGACGAGGATTCAATCACTTTCTCGCACGCAACGTTCTCATTATCGCATACGACATTCACATCATCACACAATGATAACAAATAAAGTTCATTTTGTAATATGGCAATACCAACACATTCTTTATTAAACATTATTTCGCACTTGCCATTTCCAAAATTGCAATCATAACCATCTTTGTCCAAATTTGACACACTAATCAAATTCCTCTGTAAAGAGGGTACAAAAAGGACATCTCTAAGTAGAAGAGTGGAGCCATTAGCTAATTCTAATGAAAGATCGCCAACGGCTTCAACTTCAGCTTCGACTCCATTTGCGACTTTAACGCATCTTTCTTTTCTTTGCGTAGTCCTCGTCGAACGGAATCCCTGTAAAGAATTAGCAACATGAACAGTTGCTCCTGAGTCAATCCACCAAGTGGATTTCGAATATTGTACATACAGGCATTCATTTATAAAGGTAATAATGTTCTCACCTTTCTTAGCCATTATCATCTTTAAGTAGTCAGGACAATCCTTCTTGTAGTGTCCCGTCTTCTTGCAGTGAAGGCACTGGTCTTTGTCTACAGCAAATTTGTTCTGTTGAGGCTGATGTACAGAGGCTTTGGCCTTGTTCTTTGAGAAGGGGTTACTGTTATAATTCTTTTTCTTGTTTTCCCTCACAAAGTTGATAGAACCACCATGTGAGGTTTTGATTCTTTCCTCCTCTTGCACGCACATGGCTATGCACTTTTCCATGTCCCATTTTTCGGGCTGCATATTGTAGTTGACAACAAAAGTGTCAAACTCTTTTGGCAAAGAAGCAAAAACCAAATGAATAAGGAACTCATCCTTGAGAGCCAAATCCATCGGTTTCAGTTTAGATGCCAAGTTGCTCATTCTAAGAATGTGCTCTCTTATGCCATTGCCACCGCCAGAATACCTCTCTGTTACCAGCTGCTTAATCAGCTGTGTAGCATAAGTCTTTGAAGAGCCAGTGAACTGACTCTTTATTTTATCAAGGTATTCAGTGACAGTGTCACACTCTGCAATTGAGCCCAGAATAGCAGGCTCAATTGTGTTCTTTATCACAGCCATACATTTCTTGTTGGCTGTGGTCCACTTCTTATGATCAAGATCATAAGACATCTGCAAGGGAGCATGATCCCTCTGTCTTTTCTGCCATGCAGTGTCATCCTCATTCTGTTCCCTCACTGGTGCCAGAGGCTCAGTGGGACGTGCTGTAGTGAGGACCCAGTCCACCTCAGCCAAGATAAAAGCTAAATCTAACTTTTTCTTCCACTCTCCATAATTATCACCTTTGAGAGTGGGGATTTCTCTAATACAACTCATTAAGTTGTATCCTCCTGAAAAAATATTTCAAATGCAGTGAGAACGTAACATCAAAATTATATGCCTTATTTCCAACGTTGGTCAAAAATACGACATACAATTTAAAAAGACAATTCTATCATACATTAAATCTATATCACCGTTGGGCAGAAATAGAAGTAATGCATGAAATCAACATTAAAAATTTATAATACTGATATTAACAACGTTGGTCAGAAAATAACAATATCATAAATCTCTGGGAATTTTTATCTATTTTTCCAAAATTAAATTCTCCCGTTGGTTTGAATTTAATAATGAAAAACAATCAATATTAACCTTTTAGCAGCGGAAACTGTAATTATTCTAAAATAATTCAATATTCAGAAGCATCATAACTATACTTTTTAATCTCTGAAAATTTAACACGTTGGTGCAAAAATTTCCAGAAATTTTGGGTCAAATTTCAATCAAATTCATCAAAAAATGCTTCTGAAAATCAATAAAATCAATAAAAAAATCCAATTTTGGATTTACTGTTCAATTCGGCCTTTTGGCCCATTCTTTCAGCCTGCTCCGGCCACCGCGTGCGAGCGGCCCAATCAGCCCAGTTTCACGCGCGCGCGCGGCGCCTCTTTCTCCCCCGCGCCCAGGCCGCAACCTGGGCCTGGGCCGGCGAAGTTTCCTCCCGCCTGGGCCGAAAGCAGCCCAGCCGCTCCCCGTTGGATCTCGGCCGTCCGATCCCATCGAACGGTCCAGCGCACGCACGGCCGAGACAAAAACGGGGAAAACCCTAACCCTAGCCCCAAACTCGCCCGCGTCCTCCCGAAAACCACGGACGGGCGACGGCGCGCGCGCTCGCGCAGAGCGGCGGCGACGGCCCGCACGCGGAGAGGAGGGGCAACGACGCGGCGCGGCGGCCCCAGCGGAGCGCGCCCACGGCGGCGCATGCGCGCTGGAGAGGCGCGGCTGCCCCGGCCCCGAGCGGCCGCGCGCGCGGGACGGGCCTACAGCGGCGGCCCCCGACGCGGAGCGCGACGGCCCCATGGGAGGCGGGGCGCACGGAGGGGCAACCCTGAGCCGGCAGCGGCGGCACGGCCACCCGGAGCACGCGACGGCGGCCCGAGGCGCCGGCCGGCGGCGACCTCACCCGTGAGTCCCAATCTCTCCCCTCTTTCTCTTTTTCTTTTGCCGATCTGGGAAGCTAGGGTTCGGGATCTCTTTTCTTTTCTTTTCCCGCATCTAGATCTACTCCTAGATCTGGCTCTGATACCATTGTTGGTTTAGTTTCTTTAGGGATCTCTAGGGTAGATCTAGCGGGGCTATCCTTTTCTCTTGGGGTTCGAGTGCTACACTGAGAGGGAGAGGGGGTACCAACCTTCCGACGCGTTGGAGGAGGAGGAAGCCATCTCGGGTTCGGCGGTGAAGATCTGCGCACGGGCAGCGACGGTCGGGGAAGAGGTGCTGGGCTCCTCTGCGGCGTGTCCCGGGCGGCGGCGTCTCCCTGGCGGCGGTGAACGGCGCCGGTGGTGCTTCCCGTCGGCTCAGCGCCCCCTCTTACAGATCGGGTCTAGGGTTTGTCGGTGGGGTGACGGCGGCGCGGTCAACCTCGTGATGCGTGCCGCCCGGCCCCCACCTCTGTATTTATGGCGCTGGCGACAGGGGCCCACCAGCCAAACGGGCTGGGCGCCCCCGATCAGGGCGCGGTCAAGGGATGGGCTTTGGCCGTTGGGCCAAAGCCCTGAGATCATTCTAACACAAATATGACGAATGGGAGAATCTTCTGGTCGCGTTGTGTCAAGACATCTGGCCAGGATGCATGAATTGCGACATGAAGATCGATTTGGTGGTTGAGAGATTGGGAAATTGGATGGCTATGTCGCGCGGATATTTCACAAAAGTCACGTACCAGTATCAGACACTGTAGCGGATACGGATGCTGCCCCGATACGCTCCGATACATATCCTGCATGTATCCTCTAATTTTTATTTTTTAAAAAAGAAAATTATTCCCGATACTTCCCTGATACCTCTTGATCTAATAAGCAATCTTCACTCCGTTTGGTCGATCCATTCCCATCTTTCTCCATGCCCACATTGCTCCTCTCCCCTACGGCTGTCACTACCAAGACGCCGCCGCCACCGCTCCCTCATCGGCAGCCCCACTTCCCTCCCCGTCGTTCGCTCTCCTTCCCTCCCTGTCGCCTACTCCCCTTCCCCATTCCCTCCCCGGCCCCGCGCTGCTGCCACCAAGATGCCGCCCGCTCCCCTTCCCTCCCCGCCAAGACGCCGTCACCTCCCATCTTTCCCCACGCAGCATCGCCCGACTCCTCTCCCCTGTGGCTACCGCCGCTCCCTCGTCAGCCACTCCACTTCCCTCCCCATCACCTGCTCCCTTTCCCTCCCCGTCATTAGAGTTTACTGCCTCACCTAGCCATGGCGTAAGCTGGCTATATGATGGCAACAATAAAATTGAAAACCATAATTGCAACTATATGCATACCAATTTATGGCCAGATGAAACCATTTTTACTGTACTGACGAATTTACATAACGTGTCGTTATAATTTACTGACACACCTACAGTGGCACATGCCGGCCATATGATAGCGGAAGTAAAAAATGGCACCACATTACATCCAGATACATACCAGTTTACTAGCAAGATGAACCACTGAAGGGTGGGGCTAGGCGTGTCATGGGTTCATGCTCCGTAACTGGTGCGAGCGGGTGGGGACAGGCGGGTTATATACACTTGGTGGGGGGACATGCATGCTCAATCAGGGCAGGTGGGTAGGGAACTAGCTGGAGCGTATAATAAGTTATTCTCCGCTCAGGCACAAAAAGTATGTGTATACATATAAATATCATGTATTTTGACAAAACTTTGGCATGCATGCAATGTGTACAATTATTTTTTTAACGTAATGTGTAATGTGTGCAACGAAGATCATGAGCTCTTCCTCCCAATTAAGCAGCACTAGCTATCAACCCGTGCACCGCACGGTTCTAGATTGGAATTTTAGTTGTGAACCTTGAATATTTCTATTTCAAAATAATATTTTATTTTTATAAAGTTCTATTTCTGAACTGACATACATTAGGATTAATTTAAAAATTATAATTCCAAATTTATATATATTTTTGGATACTTTTGTTTTGATCTAATTCAAGTCAATATAACAACTATTGCGTTGGTAGTTCAGATTTTTTTATCCAACTAATTGCGAATATACGTGCTACGTTTGTTCCCAAATAGATGTTGTTTTAAACATTGACATAGCTTCTAATGCACAACGTTAGCTACTACTTTTTCTAATTACATACTATTAAAAAAAGTATAAAAAATATAACCATATGAAAATGTTTTTTATTACAAATGTGCTAATATCATTTCTTAAAAGTTTTACTACAGGTATTTTTAATATGAGAGAGTACATGTTTTAATTTTTATTGCGTTGGAATTTATACCTCATTTATTAATAGTTGTATCTATAAAGATATATATTATTTTACGGATCGAGAAATATATAGTTGTAGCATCTAAATTTTACTAAAATGATCTTTTACCTTAATGATGGCACTAATTCTTCAGCATGATAACACTGAGGCCACACCGGCATTAAAAGAAAAAAAATGGAGAGATTGTTTTACATAAGGAAAGCAAGGTCTAAATGGATTATATGCATCCGATTTGGGTTGCAAATAGCTCCTACCTTTATATTTGCATCCTTAGCGGTTATTGTATTGAATCCAAGAATACGTGGATCTCTAGCTAGTTGTTTGTTTTTTTGATTAATGTGGTAATAATACCTAGTTTTTTCCCCTCATATGTAGGATTAACTTATGGGCTTTTAGGAGAGCCACAAATTAGTATAGATATATAGATAATCCAATAAAATGACTTACTTTTAATTCCCCAAAAACTAATAATAATCACACACAGAGTGGCAATCGGATTTTGTAGCTTACGTGGTTCCTTGTATAAGTTTGCTTTGATCAAAATTGATATGGTAAAGACATTACTTAGGCCCTGTTTGGAATGCAGGAATTTTTCCCGATTCCTACGGGAATTGAATTGTTTCCTGTAAAATTCCTGTGAAATTCCTCTGTTCGAAACAGGCCCTTAGTGTACACATCCAACGCGTGATTATTAATGCTGTACTCAGACTCGTACTGTCGTACACTCATTGCCTGAGCGGCCGACCGATTCATCTAGATGCAAGCATGTTTTCCTCTCTGATACCAACTGCATGCACGAGCCAGGTGTACGTGTTGGTTTATATCTCATCTGTTGAACTCTCATCAATCTTTAGTACGTAATCCTAGCCGTATATTATAAAAAGTTCACAATTATGATGGTCAGCATATTTCTAGAAATTTTCTTTTCTCTAATTAATTGGTAATTTTTAGTCTTTCATATCCTAGAATTAATGTGACAACTTTGGAAGGAACCTGTAATTCGTATAGATATAGATAGATAAATAGATGTACAAGCCAGACAACTACGACCTTGTTTTTTTTAGTTATGACTAATGATTTTTTGATGTGCCTGATAGCTTTTGTTTGTGCTTTTTGATATGACAGCGGATAGTGGATGTGCCGATGTAGACGGTGCGCATGATTTTGAGCATAAAAAACTGTTTCAAAAATCCGTTATATTTATTTTGATTTTTGGAGGAGTTAAAAGCATATAAAATAAAAGCCTACGTGGTCTTGGTCTGAGAAGAAGAAAAATCCAGCCCACTAGTCCATACGAGGGTAGCCCAACAAGGCCTTCTTACTTCGGGGCACCTGAGGCGATGGTACTTATCAAATTCTGTAGCCCATCCCAACCGTGCTAGGGCACAAATTAGCGGATCCTAGTTTGTCCGTGAGTTAATCTGATCTTTCACGGTACACATGTCGCAGCAGCAGGTCACGCCCTCCCTGTCTTCTCGCGGTTCTGGTTAGGCGAACCCAAACACCAGCACCAATCTGATCGGTACAATGGAGACTAGATTAATTCGGTGGACAGCAGTAGAACTTGTGATCCAAACCCTAGATAACTTCTCTAGAAAACCAATCCGGTTTTTTCACGGTGCTGGTTGTATACAAAACTTCCTAAAACCGACCCATGCAATTACTAGATGCGTTTATATATCAAGCGTTTATAAATTCGAAGCAACCGAACAAAACTCCATCTCAGACTGAACTAAGAAGAAACTATGTCACAGTCACACGAGCGCTCGAAAGTAAATATGTAAAGAAAACGAATTTGATTGTTCTGGGACCCGGATTGGCAAAGAACCGACCTAGAAAATTCGTTCTGGTTTCTTTCCAACGCATGCTGGCTCCTGCTTTTCTTTCCAGTGCCGCGCTCCTTTTGCACGCTGTTGTTCTACTCGGTTGGGCTAAAAAATAGTGATTTATGATTAAAATTACACTATTATCAATTGAAATTACACGGTAGCTGAAGGTCGCTTATTTAGCGTAATTAAATTTAAAAGATTTAAAAATAGAAAAAAATATGTTAACTCATCATGGACAACGCAAACTACTAATACGGAAAAAAGAACCGACAAAAAGCTAAAAAAGCTTAAAAAAATACAGAAAAAGATGAAATTTATGAATAGTAAAAAAATAAGTCAAAAGGTAAAAACTCAAGCTGAAATGAACGGGATGTAAGTTTGTACCTTGGCATGCTCACCTTGCGTTCGATGCAGTCCCCACACCCACCCATGCATGTGCACGGTAAAACCCATGCGGCCTGTTGCTCTCATGCACACTGCCAACTACACGGCCTTCCTTTTTGCTTTCTTCCTTGGCCACCGTCGGCCTCGGCACACAACTGCTTGAGCTAACTTTGTTTCCTTCCCTCAGTGGCTTGCTAGCTAGTATACTCTCTTGGTGCTCCGTCGGACACGACATGTAAGTATCCACTACATCGTCACTTTCTTTGCCGTCCTTCCTCACCTCCCTCTTGACATTAACAAGTATTTCTTTAACTATAAGAGGATTAACATTAATTGAAACGTTTACAGTTCTTGTCAAACCGTTTGGATTAATTTTTACGCAGATTAATGTATCATGTCAAAATGATTGTCTAACAAAGTTTTAATCACTCTACAATTAAGGCCCTATTTGACCGACCTCGGTTTCTCCCTTTTTCTTCGAAGTCTGGCTTCAAGAGAAGCTACAAAATCATAGCTTCAAATTCGAAGTTTATTTTAGACTTGATTTTAAATCTATAGTTCAATTTTCAAATTTAAAGCCCATACATTTGATGAAAAAACGGTTCCAAAACCCAAAAAAAATACAGGAGCCAAAGTCCGACCATACTCAGCCTAAATAGACCACCTATTATATGAATACTACCCCCTATTATAGCGGGGGGATTCCCCGCCCCCCCGCTCGGCCACGTCCCCCGCCCGCGCGCGCTGGCCGCCGCGTGGCGGGGGGATTCCTGTACGGCCAGGGGAGGGATTTTCCTCCTGTTTTCCGGAATTTACGTACAGGTCCTTTTTCTTCGCGAACAGGTCCTTTTTTCTCGCGAACAGGTCCTGGCGGGTTTTTTTTGCGGCGGATTTTTCTGAAAAACCCCCTCCAATTTGCAGGATGGCGCCCCGCGGTTTTCTAAATTGCGTACGGGTCCTCATTTCATTACATACGGGTCCTCAATTTTTACGAAAAAACCCTTTAACTTTTTCGAAAATACGCATGTACCCTCGATTTTTTTAAAAAAAACTCCTCACAAATTATCGCCTCTTTTACTTCGGTACCCACGGTGGCTGGCGCGGCGTGTCGCCGCGCCTATGCTGCTAGTAGATTATTAAGAAAGGAAAAGTATGTGTAGCGACAGTGGGTTTGATTGGACTTGTTTCGAGTTGAGCAACCACCACATTTTGTTGGCATTAACTGTAAGTACGTAACACACTAGTGCTGCACTTGCTAATCAGTACATACATGTGTCGGTGGAGAATAACTGTGTGCACATGCGACACATGCAGCACACTGCAGCAATTTAACTCGACTCCTTTTTATCATTTTGATTTAGCCATAAATATTTGGCATTATAGCCAGCTAGTACGACAAATGCAGCCATTGTAGGTCCAAATCATGGCAGGTCAATCACTCACTGTATATATATAACAGTCTTTTTTAATGTTGACAACGACTTCCTGTCTGGTTAAGGTCTTTTCATATTAATTTTTAAGTTTTTGTTTTAATTTATAAATAATAATAACAACTTATAGAAAATAGTACGAAGAGAGAAATTTGCGTATGATTTTGACTAATATAAATAAAGCTAAAGTTACTATAGTGTGTACTACAACCAATTAGTATACCCTTGTTTAAAAAGACACTAACAGTAAAAAAATTATTTACTATAGAAAAAATATTTTTTACAAGCTAATATAAATAGCATCATAGATGATTGGTCCATTCCAGACACTTCGCGCGGTGATCCGGCCGTGCAGTGCGCGCGTGCAAAGGTGGACCGCGCGATCAACCACGTGGTACTGTGCATGCACTGTGTACTGACATTGTTCTGGTGCATGCGCACACGCTCGCATCTCTTTGAATTGTTACTTACGTACGTGTGGTAGCGTGTAGATCGATAGGCAATCAAGTAGAATGGTCCATGGATGTATACATACATGAATGAAGAAATCAAATCGGTCGCAATTTGCCGGCTTTGGATCGTACGTAGATACAAACAAAGCTCGATCACATGCATGCGTGCATATGTCGATCGGACGGTCCCCAGCGCGCAACCACCGGCGCACCAGCTGCATCGATCTGCATGCATACATGCATTATTGTTGGGCACATGCATGCACGCATGCACCATTCAAAGCAAGTCCAAATTCAAAACCAAAGATACACTGAAAGAATAATCTGGTTTAGTACCAAAGATACACTGAATGGGTGTAGAATTGTTTATGACTTGACTCAGTAGTTTATTGATCAGGAAGTTGGCTGTTTGAAATGCCTCATCCTAGAATCGCAAGGGCATAGAGGCTTGAGATAACAGATATAACCCTACCTCAACGATATGCCTATGCTTTTGTTTTGTGGCACCGTTTTGCTGGTGTGTGTGATGCACGATTGACTTGGAAGGACGACCAAGCAGAAAATGCCATAGATCTTGAAATGCCTTGACACTGATAAGGGCATTACACACAATGTTTAAGGATAGTGAGATGAGTGGTTCCAAAGTGTCTAACCCTTTCTCACATCTGCCTCGAATAAGAGGAATCCTTCTGACCTAATCCTTACCAAGAAAGTGATCTGAATGAAACTCAAAAAACACTTTATTGTTAGCAGCTAGATGATGGGCAGAGAGTTGATTTCTAGTGATCTTAGAAACATGCAAAATATTTTGATTAAGGGGATGACCAAAAGAAGATATGTGTGCATGACCAATATGAAAGGTAGACAAACATGTACCTTTTGCCACTTGCACTTGGTCCTTACCATGATAGCGCTCTCTGACCGCTAGCTTGTCTAGATCTCCAATGATATGATCCATAGCACCGGTATCCACGCACAAGCTTGGATCCTTGGTGTAAGATGGAGTAGTCACTTGAGCTGCAGTGTGGTTCTCCTCAATCTAATAGGAGTGATCAAAGCTGTGGTAGCATTTGAGTGATACATGGCCGAGTTTGCCACATACTTGACAAATAGGCTTGTTGGAGTTTTGAGGAACCCATTGTTGTTGTAGGTTTGCTTGCCACGGCCACCACCACCGTGGCCCTTGCCAACTCGATAGATGTCATGGCTAAAGCTATCGTGTCCTCCCTTGCTGTTACGTGTGATGTTGTTCATAGACGCTCCAAAGAACTGCAAAGCATTGTTGTTATACTCCTTGCGCCTATCAAAGCTCAACATGTGAGCATAGAGATCCATTAGAGAGACCATACCTAGTCTGGTAATGATGGAGGTGACTAGAGGATCATATTTTCGCCTCAAGACCTACAAGAATATATGAGCCAATTGGCGCTGCTGGTCATGGCGGTAGAGATGGATGTTGACGAAGTGGATGAAGTCAAGGCTTATGTGGTGAAAGGCTCTGATACCATGTAAACAACTTAGTAGAGGAAAGGCAGATTAGAAAACAGAAAAGGTTTGGAAGCAATCCCCCACACATAACCTGTGTTGGGGCTCATGATACATATATGTGTTGGATGGTGAACAGAACCATAACCAACAATAAGGAATACATGGGTTAAACAAGAAATGAATTAATCTAATTGATGCATATATGTATGTATCACAACAAGTAGGAATAGGATCCCAGCATATCAGGAGAAGATCTTCAGTTGCTTAACAGGCAGTCAGTAGGTGTCTTTCAATTGTTTGCGCTTGCGAAAATTTAAAGAGCATTGGGGTCGTCTATATGTCAATAGAGTGGTTTTTTCTAAAAAAATCAGTTGATTTTTAGACCCTTGGTTTTCAATCCAACAGTCCACCCTCTACCCTTTTTTGATCTTTGTGATATAGGACTCCCATATTCAGATCAAGGATTGATCCATGCTGCTGCCCGACTACCTCCTCGCTGGCTTGCTGTCGCCTCGTCTTCTCCCACCCGGCTGTCTCTTGCCGTTCCTTGCTGCCCCCGACGTCGGCTTGGCTCACCAGCATACCTGTCCTTACTGCCTCTCCCGTCGTTCGCACTACTACAGAAAGCCTAATAGTAGACGGGCAATCACAGACGGTTTGACAAAACCGTCTGTGACCAACACTACCACAGACGGTTTTAATTTGGACACTGTCTGTGTTGGCGGCGTCGGGGAAAACACGTATCACAGACGCAAAAGTAAATGAGACACAAGAGAGCAAACCACAAGGAACGCGATCACTTTTTACCGTGGTGATCGGAGACTTGCCGGTCTCCCCTAGTCCACGTTGAGGTAAGCCCGAACGAATCGGACCGGTTCCACAAATTGAGCCTAATCACCTCGATCACTAGCGGTAGCCCTTTCCCTCTCCGGGTAGGCGAGCTCCAAGCCTTCACAATTCTTCGGGCCTTCTCACAACCTTCTTGAGAAGATCACCGAAACCTCCCGCCAAGCCGTTTAGGTGTCGGCAAGCACCAAGAGTAATGAATCACAGCGGGCTTGATCACACTCAAGTGCCAAATGGATCAATCTACGGATGCAATGCACTTGAACTCACTCAATTACCTCAATTGAATGCACTAGTGAAGAAATGAGGTGTGAGAGGTTACTCTATGCTCAAGGATGCTCAATAATGGTTCAACAACATGTCTTTGTACTGGTGGGGTCGAATTTATACCCCCACCAAACTCAAATAGCCGTTGCAATAAATTATCCTGAAAAATCAGAGAAATTGGAACTACTGCGGTACAATGGGCGGTACTTCCGGATTTCCGCAGACCGGTCAGAATGGCTATGTCAGAGAGTCAGAAGTAACCGTTGGTCAAAGGGTGCGGTACTTCCGCCGTTGTAAGTGCGGTACTTCCGGAATTCCGGAAGTTTCGATATTTCTCCGGTACTTCCGATCTCAAGGAGTTCAAGTTTTGAAAAGGTTGCTCTCTGGAAAAAAGTTCCGCTCGGGAGCCTGGTACTTCCGGTCTAGCGGTAGTTCCGCCGTTCAACCCGCGGTACTTCCGATTTCCGAGAGGCTAAGTTGAACTCCGTGCGCTCTCTGGAAATAAAGTTACGCTCGTGAGCCCGGAACTTCCGGCCCTGCGGTAGTTCCGCCGTTCAACCCGCGGTACTTCTGATTTCTGAGAGGCTAAGTTGAACTCCGGGCGCTCTCTGGAAAAAACGTTCCGCCCGGTAGCCCGGTACTTCCAGCCGATCGGAAGTTCCGCGCTTTGAACATCGGTACTTCCGGAATTTCTAACAATGCACAGTTTTGATTAAATTTTTATTTCTAAGTGAATGCATGATCCTAAATTGATCCATAAGGCCCATAAGCACATGATCAAGCATTTAACCATGATCCCTCTTAATAGTACGACATCTAACCTATAATCCGATCTTCCAACCTTTCTCCAAGACCGGTAGAAATAAAAGAGTCATAAACTATTTACCTTGTCGCCTTGGAACTATTCGAATCTTGTGAAATCTTTTATGAGCCTCTTTCTTTGCCATTTGGACTAATCCTTTCAAACACTTAACGCACATATTAGTCTCATAATCAAATAGTATCATTAATTACCAAAACCAATATTTTTAGTGACCTAGATGCTTTCAGTGGCGAGGGGCGGCATAGTGCCCGCACACTTGGGCGCAACTTCACCACAGAGCTCGCCAGAGATGAGGAAGCCGTCGCCCATGTGCATGAATCTTCAAGCGAATCTTAAGGTCAAAAATTCGACTAATTTCCTTATTTTTAATCGACCGTTGCCTAGCAAACCTGTTAAAAACATGCTATATCATAATTCTACATCTGTACATTCATTTGCTGCTCAAAGTCGGATGTGAAACGCGGTGCAGTGCGCGCTTACGCGCGTACGTACGTACACAGTTACGCTTACAACTAAAAGGGGAAATGGAAAAGTTCATGCATGTAAAAAAGGAAATTAAAAAGAGTGGGAAAGAGGCGATCGATATATACATCGTACATGAATTAGATTGGTCTACCATTGATCTGCCGTTAATTAGTAGGCCAGCACAAAATCAGCTGAGGTTGCTATTGAGCGAAAAAAGGGTCCCAGTAATTTTGTTATTTGGATACAACATTTGACACTGAATGTCTCAATTAATTGCTTATTGACGGTAATTAGATGCCGACAAGCGAGTCCTGATCAGAGTAGTTAGGACTTGGCATCGTGGCTGGCTACGATACGACCGATGTATGTATGGATGGATGGGTGCACAACGGGTACAGTACTATGCAGTAGGAGGGGCCCCTCGCCGTCCGATCTAAATCGAAGGGTCCAAACCAAGCGGCACAGTATTTCTTCTACTGTGTATGAGCACCCTCTGCAGCAGTAGCAGACCTGTACCAGCGTAGAGAGAGTGCTCGTCTGCTGTTAATGGATTTGCCCAACTGCCCCTGCGATGCGACGTGGCACGAGGGCATCAGGCGGCATTAATATGGGGGGTTGGGTGGCAGGTGACAGATGGACAGATGCATGCATTCATGTACGCCTGGTGCCCAAGGCGACCGACCTGTCGACGTGGAAATAAATCACCTTGTCAGATGCATGCTAGCTAGATGTCCGGCTTCCACCTGCGCAATAAACCATCTAGGAAGATGGATCGCGCGACCTCGGCACGCAGAGCAAGGCAGCAAGCTATCATCCATCTAAGAGCATCTCCAACAGTGACAAGTCAGCTAGCTCATAGCAGTACACATCAGCAATAGTCCTACGTGGAAGAAAGAGAAACGTGAAAACCAAACCAACTAGCGCCGGATCTTGAGCTAGTCTCGCTCAAAAATCGAGAACGGATGAGCCAGCCTTTATCACCATAAGCCAACTTAAGAGATAGTGTACAGGGAAGCTGGCTTTTAATGTGCTATCTCTTATCTGAGGTGGCAAACTATGAGCTAGTTAGTTGGCTCAACCATTGGAGATGCTCTAAGAGCAAGTACAATAATGATCTTATAGCCAAGCTAGCTAGATGTCCGGCTTCCACCTGCGCAATAAACCATCTAGGAAGATGGATCGCGCGACCTCGGCACGCAGAGCAAGGCAGCAAGCTATCATCCATCTAAGAGCAAGTACAATAATGATCTTATAGCCAAGCTAGTCAGCATTTTTGCTGATGTGGAGGAGAGAATAGAGGAGAGCTTGGCTCTCATGCAAGCAACAAGCTGCACACGGGAGCCTATGCAGTGGTGGGCCCAGATAATAAATGTATGTGAGGAGGAGTAGGAAAGAGAATGTGAGACTTGGTACCATATAATAATAAAAAAAACTTTTGTAGACAAATAGAAGACAAACTATTGTATAACTTGGCTCTTATAACTTGACTTATAGCCAAGCACTTGGCTCTATTATTGGACTTGCTCTAAGGGCATCTCCAATGGTCTGAGTCAGCTAGCTATATGCATGTACACATCAGCATATATCCTATGTGGAGGAAAGAGAGTATGCAAAAAAACCGAGCCAGCTCTTCCTTAAGGCCATTCTCAGTGGAGAGTTTCATGGCGTTGTTTTCAAAACTGTCACATCATGTAAAATGAAATGAAACATGGATGAAACATCCATCCTCAATGCATAGTTTCATTCTATTGTTTCATAGACATTTAATTTCATGACTCATATAGAGTTGGTAATCGTGCCAAAAGAGTTTCATCTAGATGAAACTCACTTCTTCTCTCTCTTCTTAAAAATGTTGCCATATCATCAAAAATACCTATATGATAGCCTATTAAATACAGATGAAACTCTCACTGAGACTGACCCACTAGTCTATAACGCCAAACGAGGCAGTCTCTATAAATTATGTGTGTGCATGTAAGCATCAAATAACTATCCTTATAGATAGTTCTTTAGAATGCTAGCTTTAGTATGTACTATATAAATGATGTGGAAGTCTTATAGTTAGTTGCTAGCTATAACCATTGGAGATGCCCGAGCAAGTTTAATAGAAGAGGTGACTGCCACCTCTAGGACTAACCAAATAAGTAAAAAGAGTACAAGTGACTCATGTGGAGGTAGCTAATACAATAAGTTGAGTAGAGGTTACCTCTACTAAAGCACTCAAACATTTAATATTTGCATAAATATATCATGTGTCCAGGGCCGGTCCTGGGATTTTAGGGGTCCGGGGCGAAACTAGAAATAGGGGCCTAGTATAAATATTTAAATATAAATCTACATACACACATATATATGTATCTAATTTTACCAACAAACACTTAAAATGCGTTATGTATTAAAGAAAAATTCATATCAAAGAGTTTATAGATATTACCTTAAAAATTTCTTCTAACATTTCTAGATATTACCTTATCAGAATTGAAAAGCTTGCAACAAAAGCAAAACACCTTATCAACGTGTTTTGAATAAACTAACCATTTTCTATCATGTACCTCTCCATTGCTCATTTTTCTAGAGTAATGACTGTACGAAAAATGTCTTGAGTTGTCATCCAAAGGAAATTCAATATTTTCTTCTCTTATAGGCCCCTTCTCCACTAATATGTCTCTTACTTTGTTATCAAGATTACCCCAATTTATCGGATCATAAATATTTGTAGTAAATACTGGTTCATCAAAACTAGCAGATTCTGTAGCAGATGAATTAAATATGTGCTCATGGTCACTTACATTGTTATCATTTGTGTTGATGTTGACATGGTCTTCCGTAGGGCCCTCATCTTCTAGATTCACATTAGCATCTTCCTCCACAGCAACTATCGCCATTCATCAAAATTTCTTGAACTGCTCGTATTACTTTTAAAAAATTTGTCAATGGATCCTCTCTGTGATTCTATCAACTCATCTATTCGTTTCCTCTTTTTTCTTTTTTCACTGTCGGATGCATATTTTCTAGATGACATGGTACTGAAAATTTAAAGAACAATAGTATAATTAGTAACTACAAATAACTAATTATTGATTAAAAAATTCCTAATATGCAAACTACAAGAAGCAATGACAAAGTGATGTAGATGTGGACCTGCTGGTTTGGGAATTCTGCGGCTGATCGCTCGCTCCGCTCGGCTCGCCTGTTGCGGCGGAGAGAGAGACGGCCACCCTCCGCGGCTCGGCGCGGCGTGCGGCGTGCCCTAGACGGCTAGACGGAATCACGGAAGAACTAAGAAGTCGGAAAGTCAGATTTCAGAAAGAAGACCAAAGACGAGAAGTCGTCCCGGCCGGTATTTCGGAAGACGGATAGACTCATAGACGGATAGTATACATAGTATATATACTATGTTTATGGGGGATTGGGGGCCCCTGAATTTTGGGGGCCCGGTGCGACCGCCCCGCTCGCCCCCCTCAGGGCCGGGCCTGCATGTGTCACCTCTTGCATGAGGGACAGCTTGCCTCTCTCTCCTCGTATGATGTGCTAGAGGTCACCTCTTGCATGAGGGGCAGCTTGCCTCTCTCTCTCTCCTCTTTTCTCTCTCTTCCACTTAGGGCATGTACAACCCACAGACGGGGGTCGTCTGCAAAAGCCTAGAATCTAATATACAGACAGCTAAAAAGACAGGTCCTACAATAGAGAGTCTGATGGCACTGTCTGCAAGCTGTTTAATGCTTTGCATGTAGCCAAGATCAATCATGAACACTATTTTGTATTCCATTGTGTTGCTATTTGATAGAAAACGGATCAAGCTTAAATAAGATGAACATGATTACAATATTTTTTTAGAAATCATCAATATAAATGATATATTATATATAATTGCAACATTTTTGTCTAATTTTCTTTGTTTCCGTAGCGCTGCCATATGTGCTCGATTTAGATCCTTCTTGAGTTGCCTATATGTTGGGCAAGCTTTGATAGCGGAATTACTCTGAAGCACCTCTGCGAAGCATAGATTGCCTATTAGTATAGTATAATCTAAGGTGGGATCAAATAAAAACAACGTAAAAGTATAGTGTTCCTTGGCATCAAGGATGACAAAAACAGTTTTCTTACCTTGCCTGATTAAACCTTACATTGTGCAAGTATCTAGATGTTTTCCATCTATTGATCTAACTAGAGAAATGTCTAGCAAGTAGTAACTTTCTCCATTCAAAATGAACAGGAAAGTGGAGAGTACATTACTCAATTTCCCCATGGAACGGGCTAAGCGAAGCCCAATTGCTCGAGCTTTACAACTTTTGAGGAAGAGTAACGCATAAACACCCTAAATTTGTAGGTTTAAACATGTTATGAGACACAGGTTGAGAAACTTAATGGATGGAGAGAAAAGGATTCAAAACTATTTTGAGCAGCAGGCTAAAAATAACTGGTGAAAAACAAATAGTGTATCCTAGACTACTTGATAATTCAGAATAATAATTTTTTATCCATATAACAAGGCTCAACTATCAAGTGAGACATTTCTAGTTATGTTATGAGCATAAATCAAGGGAACGAAGTAGCTTACAGGGTATTGCTGATTAGTTGAAAGGCTAACTTCATATGATTCATCGACTGTTTCAATGAACATCTGGAACTGATTAGCCAATGACTGGTCATCTAACAGAACAGGATACATCAAAACCTGCAAATATTAGAAAAACAGATTGTCATGGTTGTCATGAAACTTAAGACCCTGGCCCCTATGTGATGGTTTATACAATGAAATATAACTAATAAGATATTGATGTTGCTTGCTTTGCAGATAAAAAAAATACCAGGTTCATTGGCAAGAACTGAAAATGTCAACATAGGGCTTGGCACGACAGATCCATGCTTTGAAGGTTGTCAACATAGGAAATTAATTCAACAGGTGTATGGCAAACAAGATTCTTTGAAGGTTGTCAAATTTAAGTGATACTCTTAACAGTTAACAAGATACAAAGATCCATAGTTTTTATCATATTTAAGTGATACTCTTAACAGTTAACAAATCACCATATGTACTACATATACTAAAAATGTACAGCTTTGGTGCCTTAACAAAAAAAATAGAACTTTAGACCCAACAGGTACAGGACAAGTAAACATGAAAATTGTGTGGCTGATTACCAAAGTAGCTCAGGAAACCACCCGATGGACGTGGGTCTTTATCCCTGCAGCAAACATAGATGGAGAAATTGAATATACTTTAATTACAGAACAGCAAGCTCACACAAACTTGATCACAGAAAAATGCATCTTCAACTAATGACTTCCCTGTCCATGCTATAACAGAAAATGGAAACTAACCCTGCTAGCATTAGCTAACACAAAGAGACTGAAAAGCTCTAGTTCCATCATCAGGTTTCAAAATGCTCAATTGAGCAAACTCTGTAGTGAATACAAGTTTCAGGAAACCACACTTGAACCAACTAATTCTGTCAACCATAGTAGCAGCACATGGAACAATTATCTCAACCATAGTAGCAGCACATGGCATACAGGCCATGTTTGGATGCTGTAGGATATTATTGTGCAGTTTCTCATCATCCATCTAATGATCAAATTTGAAGTTACCAACCAATGTGGAAGTGACAGCCCATTTCATGGTTCACATCAGAAGCCTATGACCAAAAGAAATTTATGAATCTACCTAGTAATTGACAAATGAGATGTACCAACCACAATGAAACAAAGGCATAACCAAAATGAGCAAAAGTGGGTACCATGATGGATCCCAAACTGCTGAACGTCCAAATGCAGGAGAAATCGGATCAGCGCCGGCCGCATCACACCAAGCAGGAGATGGTGAAGGGGGGAACGGAAATCCACTGTTGAACGACGAGGAGCAGGGGAAGGCACCTCCGCCAGATCCATCGATGGAGGATGGCGCCGTGGCCGTGCCCTTGCTGAGGGCACCGGTGATGGGGTAGGCTGCCGCCGCCGCTGCGCCCTTGACGACAGCACCGACGAAGGGGCGGGCCGCCGCTGCCGAGCCGCCACCACAACCGAGGTAGCGGGCCACCGTCGCCGATCCGGATTCGCGAGCGAGGGTGTGGACCGGGGAGGCACCAGCCGCCGCCGCCGCCGGTGTCGAGCCCTTCCTAGCTGAGGCCAACTCCTTGGTCTTCGTAGTAGACGCGGACATCTCGAGCACCGTCGGCGCTGAAGTCGGAAGAATGGGGACGAAAGCGAGGGCGCGGGAAGATATGGAGCTGGGGATGGATTTGGCGCGTAGAGAAACCAGAGTACGCGCGCGCCGCGCGGGATCCGAGCGCGGGTCGAGTCGCGGAGACGAGGGCCGTACAACGCTGCCGCACTCGTCGGTTCGGCCTCGGTCCATGGGCCCTTGCCGTCGCCTCGCGAGGCGACGGGGCGAGCGTCTGCGAGCCCAGCCGAGGGTTTTTTTTAGAAAAATGCCGTCTCCGAGACGGGATAACGACGGGCGTTGTACATGCCCTTAGGATTGTGTTGACGTGGATTTCACTAGAGACAACCTAGTCAGCATTATTGTACTTGCTCTTAGGCGCGCACTCACTTATGTCTATTCGCACTACTTTTAAAAAAAACTATTTTCCTATAATAATTTTTTTATAGCATACGGCTTTCAAACTAAATATTAAGAATGAACCAACTAGTTAATTGTAGTACATTATATAGTGACTTCATTTATATCGGCTAAAATTGTACGAAAAGATTTTGTTACAAGCTGTTACTAATTATAAGCTAAAAAATAATATGAATAGACCCTAAGAGAGAAGATTGAAACCGATTCGATCCATCGAGAACTAACTGCTCGATCTAATAAAGCCTAAACCCATTGCATGGACTGACTAAGAAAATGCTAAAATTTTTAAAAATATTATTTATTATTATTAGATTATACATACTTCTATTAAAAATATACTATAACTACTCAATTATTTTTTTTCTACATTAAAGTAGAATATAAAATACAAATATTATAATAACCATACTTAGATTCTTTCGATGGACTTATATTACGGGACATCGCTTTCCAAGAGAATGAATGTATATTGTGAGATGGAGAAAGTAACTAGCTGCTTCATGTTGATATGTGAAGCCAAGGCATTCTGATCATGTATCAAGATGCAGGGTGAGATGAGGAGTGAGCGTAACTCACTTAGTAAACTTTGCCATTGTGCGAGTTGTCCACCAGCGTAGGTTTATATTGCATTGATATCTTGCTTAGTCATATTTTGTGGTAATTAGTTTTAGTAGGCAAGAATTTTTAGAACCTCCTATTCACCACCCTATTGTCAGTTATCTTTGATCCTACAGGTGGTATGAGAGCATGGTATCTCATCTATTAGACTTAACCGTCTAAAGAAAAAAGGATGGCTAGTGCGGGAATTGATATAAAAAAGACACCTCTTTTTGATGGCTCAAATTATTCTTATTAAAAAAAAATTAGAATGTCTATTTATCTTAAGGCTATGAGTCTGAGCATATAAAAAATTATAAGTGAGCATTATGCCATACCTCTTGATCCACTACATCGCACGGAACAAGAGGCGTGTAACACTCATTTAGATGCTCAAGCTATGAATGCTCTATTTGGTGCTTAAAACGCGGATGATTTCAATAAAGTGAGCAATTTAAAGACCGCTCATGATATTTGGACCACCCTCTCAGAAATACATGAGGGAACATCCACGGTTAAAGAAGCCAAATTGCATAGGTTTCGAATTAAATATAAGACATTCACAATGTTACCTCATGAAAACATAAATGAAATATATTTTCACCTCAACAACATTGTAAATGAGCTCAACGACCTTGGCACATCACTAACGGATGTTGATATTGCAAGAAAGATGCTTAGGGTATTGCCAGAGAAGTACGAGATGTTAGTGATACTCTACCTCAACTCTCCTGAATAGGCAAGAATGACGCCAACACAACTCTTGGAGAACCTCATCACCAACGAGTTGTACAGGAAGGATAAGGAGGTGCTCTTAGAGCAATCCTCCTCCAAGGGAAAAAAGATCACCACTTTCATGGCTAAGGTGGTATCAAGCGATAAGTATGAAGATGATGAGGATGACTCTAAGGAGAACTTGGCTCTCCTTGTGACGAAGATGAAGAAATTCATGAAGAACCACTCATACCAAAGTGCTATCCATGAGAAAGGCAAGATGGGGCGCTCCTACAACAACAACAAGCGCTACAGTAACATCCGTTACTATGAGTGTGATGAGAAGGGGCATATTGCCTCTTAATGCTCCATGAAGAAGGATGACAAGGGTAAGTCATCTAAGAAGAAGCTCTTCAATAAGCTTCACAAAGATGAGAAAAATGAAGCCCACATAGGACAGTGAGATACCGATGCGGAGTACACAGACTCTAATGAGGATGAGGATGAGTCTCCCAAGAAGAAACTTGTTGGCATTGCCATCAAAGAAGCTCTATCCCTCTTCTCATCTCTTACAATCCTCACGGTAAAAGGAGAGAAGGTAAAATCTCTTGATGATGAAGAGCCTTCTTATGATAAACTTATGGATATACTAGAAGAATTAAATGAATATATTGGAAAAGAAAAGTCAAAATTCAAGTTCTTAGAGAGAGGGCAATTCTCTCTTAAAGATTCTTATGATGAGCTAAAGGAAGCACATGACTTGCTTCTTCAAGAAAATTCAAGCAAGTCTTGCACTAGCATAGATATTACTTGTAATATTTCAAATGAAATGCCTAGTGTAAAAATTGCTAAAACTAGCATATCTACTTCATGTGATGATTTGCTTGTCATGCCATGTAGCTCTAATGTTGATTCAACTCATGGTAATACTAAATCATATGATGTTAAACTTATTGTTGAGAATAATGAATTAAAGGAGCAAGTGACCAAGCTAAATAAGAGTTTGGAAAGATGCTTCAAAGGTAAAGCCACTCTTGACAAGCTATTGAGTGAGTAAATGTGTTCATTCAATAAGGAGAGACTTGGGTTATACCCAAAAAGGTAAGAAATCGGCAAATAAGCCCACAAGATTTGTGAGGCAAAATAGTAAGTATTTCCAAAAATACCGGGAAATAGAGCACATGCAACCAAATTGTCCTATGGGTAAGACTTCTTACATTGGATTATTTAATTCTTGCTATATGCTCAAGAAATCCAAAAATGGTAGTTTTATTGCTAAATTTGTTGGCACTTCAATTTTAGGTGCTAAAAAGAATGCTATTTGGATGCCGAAAGCCTTGGTTACTAACCTCTAAGGATCCCAAACAAATTTGGATACCAAAAAGAATCTAATTTTCTTTTGTAGATGAACAACAGGACTGGTGAAAGGCATTGGGTGCTTAATAGTGGGTGCACTCAATATATAACCAGAGACTAGAAGATATTCACCACATTTGAAAATGGAAGCAATGAGAGAATCACATTTGGAGACAATAACAAAGAAAAGGTACTTGGATTTGGTAAAATTGCTATCTTAAATGATCTTTCCATTTCTAATGTATCTCTTCTTGAAATATTAAATTTTAATTTGCTATCCGTTCCTCAAATATGTGATCTTGGTTTAATTTGCTTTTTCTCCAAAGATGGTGTAACCATTTCAAAAGAAAAAGAAAAGGAACTTGTTTTCAAAGGCTTTAGATTTGGAAATCTTTATTTGGTTGTTTTCTCCTCAGATGATTCATACTTGAAAACTTGTTTAATGGCGAAAACATCTTTGGGTTGGTTATGACATAGAAGGCTAGGTCATGTGGGTATGATTCAACTTAAAAACATTTTCAAACTTGACTTAGTAGTTGGGTTGAAAGATGTGAAGTTTGAGAAAAAAATAGATTATGTTGCGCTTGCCAACCCGGGAAGCAAGTTACAAATTCTCACCCTTCCAAGAGTATCATATCAACTTTTAAACCATTGGAGCTCTTACATATGGATTTGTTTGGGCCAACAACCTATAAGAGCATCGGGGACAATAGCTATTATTTAGTCATTGTAGATGATACTCTAGATGATCCGGATTGAGTGAATGCAATGCTTGAAGAGCTCAGCGTCCGAAATGACATTGGACATTAGTAGAAAGACCCAAGGAGCACAATGTAATTGGCACAAAATAGGTCTTCCACAATAAGCAAGATGAAAATAGAGTTGTGGTAAGAAATAAGGTAAGGTTAATTGCTTAAGGTTATACTCAAGTTGAGGGTTTGGATTATGATGAAATTTTCGCACCCCTAGCTAAACTTGAGTCAATTCATATATTACTTGCCTTTGCTTCATATTTCGATATTAAGCTATTTCAAATGGATATTAAAAGTGTTTTCTTAAATGGCAAAATATTGGAACTTGTATTTGTTGAACAACCTCCTAGTTTTGAAGATCCTAAAAATCCTAATTATGTGTTTAAACTCTCCAAGGTGCTATATGGCTTAAAACATACTCCTAGAGCATGGTGTGAGCGCCTTCAAGATTTTCTACTCTCTAAAGGATTTAAAATTGGGAAGGTTGATACAAGTCTGTTTACAAAAATTATTGATGATGATTTCTTTGTATGCCAAATTTATGTTAATGATGTCATACTTGGTTTTACTAATCAAAATTTTTGCAAGAAATTTGGTGATATGATGTCTAGGAAAATTGAGATGTCCATGATATGGGAATTGAGCTATTTTCTTAGATTTCAAATCAAGCAACACAAGGATGGGATCTTTGTAAGCCAAACAAAGTACGTGAGAGATCTATTCAAGAAGTTTGCCATAGAGGATGCAAAAACCCGTCAAGACCTCATGGCAATGAACAGGAATCTTGATCTAAATGAAGGAGGTAAACTAGTAGATTTAAAATTTTATATATCCATGATTGGTAGTATGCTTTATCTTACCGTATTTAGGCCCGATATCATGTTTAGTGTTTAGATGCATGCACGCTTTCAAGCATCTCCAAAAGAGTGCCATTTAACGGCTATAAAGAGAATTCTAAAATATTTAAAGTATTCCTCTAGCATAGGGTTTTGGTATCCTAAAAGTACAAAATTGATTTAATTAGGTATTTGGATTCTGATTATGCGGGTTGTAAAGTGGATAGAAAGAGCACATCGGGAAGTTGTCAATTGCTAGGAAGGTCTTTAGTATTATGGTCTTCCAAGAAACATAATTCTGTAGCTCTATCCACTACCGAAGCCTAATATGTTTCCGTGGGTAGTTGTTGTGCTCAATTGCTATGGATGAGTCAAACTTTGATGGATTCCTTTTTGTGTGATGATGATAGTGTAGTGAACATAGCAAGTAACCCGGTCCAACACTCAAGAACCAAGTATATAGATATACGTCACTATTTTTTGAGAGATCATGTGAGCAAGGTAGATATCATAATTAGCCATATCTGGATCGAAGATCAATTAGCAGATATTTTCACCAAACCATTGGACGAAAGCCATTTTTGCAAGTTGAGAAATGAATTAAAAGTGATAGACTACTCAAATATTGCTTGAACTCTTGCCTCATGCTTTCAAGTTCATTTGGTGTTGTTTGAGGTATTTAAAAACAGTATTTAGAAGTATTTTTTTTTCAAAAAGCCTCTATGTTCATCAAAAA